>JASCZW010000682.1:0-119221 GCA_034211315.2 Aedes japonicus | reverse complement strand
TTTATAAATATACATATCGTCACCTTATATACTATACAAGCAACAGTGGTAGATGAGCGTCTTTCCAACCGGACATTTTTGCCTGACGAAGTGGCGGACTCAGTCCAGGCTTCGACCTAATCCCCGCAGTGGATGTTAGTCAAAAATGTCGCTGGTTCGAGTACCACCATACACATGCCCTTTTCGCTCAATTTCCTAGTAACATCTCGTTACATTTCCAAGTCTGCCGCACACTGACGGAGCTATCAAAACAAATCATTCTAGCCAAAAACATTGTTGTTCACTCTTGGTGCCTCATGGTGATGAGCGAACATCTCCTTCTACATCATTTATTTTTTTATTTTTTAACTTCTTCATATTCAGGGGTGTTCTAGGTCGTCAATTAGGCCCTTAAACTCATATGTTTGTTTTTATTTTTAGATAGAAGAATTGATGTGAAACATATTTGTTGAAGTCAGTGTAAACTTTTATTCAGTCTGTGATTTTGTGCAGCCATTTCCCTTTGGGGTATTATATTACCCCTTAGGCTTAACGTGGTTAAAGTAACCTATTGAGCAACTAGTATTTTGAGGAAATACCAATACAACATTCGCGCGTCTGTTTTACCTGGTAGGAATGGTTCAAAACAGCAACTGTTCCGCATGTCAGGTGCGGCTGAATTCGGAAAGCTATGGGGTTGGCGTCAGGCCTTGCACGCCAGTGGCAACACAAGCAACCACAGGAACATCAACATCAGACTACGGTACGGGACAATTGGCGATGACAACTGGGATGAGACAGAGCTAGCGATTGAAAACGCGGTACGTGGAACTGCAGATCCCTCAATATTGGCGAAAGTACTCGCATACTGTCCGATGAACTGAAGAATCGCTAATGTAACATCGTAAGGTATGGTGGATAAGATCTACGGTATGTACGTTCAGAGATAATTGAACTATCGACTAGAGCGGTGGCAAGACACGTGAGCTGAGAACAGCTTTCATAGTGACGGACAGAATGTAGAATCGCGTGATCGGGTGGTGACCGATCGACGCAAGAATGTGCAAGTTGAGGATCAAGGGTTAGTTCTTAAACTTCAGCATAATCACCCCGCATAACCCACACTGTAGGACTGAAGCATCCGCACAGCACTGATGATGGTAACGTTTCCTTTTTCGCGCAGCTAGAACGTGAATATGGCCTCTGCTCACGTCATGACGTCAAGAACATTACAGAAGACTTGAATGCTCAGGGTAGCCAGGAGGAGAAGTTTAGACCGGCCATTAAAAAGCTCAGTGTTTACCCGCGGACAAACGAGAACAACCTAAGATTTATTGAATTCGACGCGTGTAGGTATATGGCCAATCGTAGCTCCTAATTCCAGCGCAGCCTCCAGTATAAGTATACCTAAAGATCACCGCAGGAGTCAGAATTGCAAATCGACCTGGTTTCGATTGATGGACGTCACTATCGTGGTGCTAACTTCAACTCAGACCTGGTTAAGTTAAAACTGCGACCAAAACTATCCATCCTCGAGATCGTATGTCGTTCGTCACGATGCCATCTCGAATGACTGAACCAACCGGATGTCACCACAAACTACGCACGGAATATCGAAGCAGCGTTATCGGATGAGGGTGAGCCCCTTTTGAAGACTGCTGGAATAAAAATGATGTCGGGTATGTGGAACAGAGTCCATGGAACGATTGGTTTGAAGAGGAGTGTAGGGAAGTTTTGACGGAGAATGACGCAGTGCGAGCAGTAATGCTGCAGTACGAGACCCGGGAGAAAGGGATACCGTTGGATGTGAGGCGATCGATAGGTGGAAGCCGAACAGCTACCGGAGGAGTGAGAGAAAGGGGTTATACACCCCAACTGCAAGAAGGGCGACAAGTTAGAGTACAAGAACTATCGAGCGATCACAATTCTAAATGCCGCCTACAAAGTGCTATCCCAGTGCATCTCCCGTCGTTTATCACCAACAGTAAATGTGTTCGTGGAAAGGTATCAGGCCGGTCTCACCAACGGGCGCTTGACAATGGACCAGATCTTCATTGTAGTGTAGGTTTTGCTAGCTGCAATGAATATCAGGCCCCGAAGCATCAAATCATCGATTTTTAGGCGGCGTACGATAGAATCGACTGCACAGAACGGGAAGCTCTATACCTCACCAATGAGCAAGGCCGTGGTGGACTCTGCGGTTATAAGTTGTCTCCATTCTTTTCGGTCCATGGCTGCTCCTCGCCAGCCTCACAGTATGCGAAGGGCCCGCATGTGGTCACTCTCTATCTGATCGATCATGATTCTCCCAACAACTAATTCAATTTGTGGTTCATTTGTCTCCTTCTCGTTCTGTTGAATATGTGCTTCATCGTAGACCATACGCAACTCTTTCCGTTTCAAGACACCAATTTCCATGTTTTGTGGCCGAAGAGGACTACTAGTCTGATTAATGTCTTGTAGATGGTCATCATTGTAGTTCGGCAAACTTTGTTCGATCTTAGCGTCCTTTGGAGTCCAATGTAGGCACGATTGCCAGCCATTATGCGCCTTTGTATCTCCCTGCTGGTGTCGTTATCGGCCGTCACCAATGAGATTTCATCACCGTCGATCTGAACTCGTGGTGGGAGGCTAACATTGTCTTCTCGGGAGCCTCTTCCTCTCATTTTGTTATCAACGCATCAATCACAAACCCAATCTTACTAGCTTCAGCCGTATTTCCGATGTACGTTTCCTCCATCATCTAAAAGTATCGTGCTATTTTGTTTTTGATATTTATTAGAAAATAAAACAACAATTATAATACCTTTTAATTTGCGGTACGTTTTCGTATGCACTTCTGCTGCAATCTATTCCATTAGCTGAATAATCGTTTTGTTATTGTGAATTTATTAAATTTTACTCCTCACTTTGCAAAAATGGTGACTGAGGCTGCCGGGTATTCAATACAGCCTAACAACTTAATTGAGGATTGAACCAGATTTATAAAGCACCCAGTAAGATCCACCCACTTTCATAAATCGCCTTACCCATGGTTTGACATTCCAGCCTGTTTTATGAAAATGGGAACAAGTTACTCCCCAAGCAGCACACACAATGGTCAAAAATGGTTGTAGCAACTTGATCGTGACTTAATTGAGTCACAACGCAGTCACTTCAACTGATTTGCAGCATGTGTGCTACTAGGGTCAATTTTGAGTAAATCCGAATGATCGTGTACATTCATTACAAATAATTGCTACAGTTGTGAGAGGTAAGCAAGCTGTGCTCAAGTATCGAGTTTTTTTAGGAATCGATCATGGGAGGAAAGAAAATAACACTTCAAGTTTGAAATCTTATCGTTGGGTGATTCCTTAGGAAACGAATTCCAGCGCAAAGTTGCCGAAAAGTAAAGCTGAAGTTAGCCATGCTGCCGATCAAAAAATTGTTTTAATCGTTGGTCCGATCGCTGATAAGGCACTATAATCATCCAAGAAATAAAGAAACAAATTTGAAATTAGTTAAATTTAAATTTAATATAATTGAAATTTAACTTAATTTGAATCTCATTAAATCTAAATTTGATTTTATTTAAATTTAATTTAATTTTAAAATAATTATTTGATTTTGTCAAAATCTGTACATATGTAATACTTTTGATAATTTAATATAATACTGCCTGTGTTGGGCTTTCTGGACAATACTTTGTTGCAGAAAAAATCAGCTTCGTATCGTTTTAATATGTTAAATTATTTTTTTAATTAATAACAATGCATATAATGTAGGAAATATCGCATGCTGTAATCTTGTTACGATTACACTCTACCCATCTCAAGACGAGAAGTATTAACAAATGATCAAACAACTGATTTGTTTGAATTCTCTGATAGCAAGTTTGTTTCTGTTTTCCGATTCCGATCTCAATTTTGCCCCTCCCTCGGCTGATAACTTTGTACAACGAATTATAATCCGCACAACCGTAACAAATAAAACCAACTTCAAGAGCGAAGCAAGGTACACAGTACCTACAAGTTCAAGCTTACTTCTGTTGCAAAACCGTGATCGTTTGATGGTCAATTAAATCTTCGAGAGAGAATGCTTTTTTCTTTTTCTTCACAAACCCGACCCGACTCGGTCCAATCGCACGGTTTCTTCCAATGCAATGAACCGTTTTAGCTGAGGTCCGCTGCTCACTGAATGGAATGTCTGGCTTATCGCGCTTATCAGAGAAGGCTGCGAAAAAATTGGCAATTCTTTTGTGTTGTGTTGACTTGACTGACGGAGACCGGGAGATTTTCATCAACAGCATTGAAAATGTCATCGCCAGTTTCGGCATACGAATGCTGAATCTGAGCGATTTTATATGTGTTTCTAAGGAAACTGTACTGATCAATTTATCTCTTATTCTCTTTTCAGGTAAGTTTGCCACTCGATGAACTATTATTTGCTGTTTCCAACATTCGTAAGTGTGATTTTGTTATTATTTAATGCAATCAACTACAATCTATGGATCAATCAACCTAATTACCCGAATCCGAGCTGTTGAACGGAATTCCATATGGTTTTCGAAGAGCCGCCCATAATTTGAATGCTACAAGGTCAATTGTGTTGATAAATGAAGTCGCTCCGGGTATGTGGGTCAATGGTGTACTCTTTGCTTTGCACAGGTTTGAGTACGTCTTTCGTCTATAACCCGCAATCCTTTCACTTCAAGAGTAAGTTGCCTCTTCTTAACTTAATGCTCCATCATTACTTTATGGGATACGATCGTTGCTGCCAGTTGGTAGCCATTTGAAGTTGAAAGCCCAGTGAAGAACGGCGATGGGAAAAAGCAACATCCAGAGAGATAGGTTAAGTGATGATTTGCCAAAACATAATTAACACTAAACGTCAGTAAGCACGTGATGACGATGATGATGATGATGCTGACGAAGAAGAGTTGCTTTGCCACCATGGCAACAAAAAGACACATCGGTAGATACAAGAGCTAAGAAAGCGACAAAAGTGCTCTATTGTGTTGGAGCGTTGAATTAAACATAACAAAAGAAGAAAGCTGCCGGTCCCGAGTTGCGTGCGGTGTGACGATTTGGATTACAATGTAGTGCTCAATATTGACGATTAAAATAAAGACTAACCTGTATTAATCATTCGAGTGGGGCTCTGTTCCCACATCATTGATAATTTAATAAGCTAATTCCATGCGACATTTACAAGCTGTTGATGGGCACCTAGATGATAGCGTCAGCGGCTGGATAGTCATGAAGAAAATGATTTTATTTTTAGGCTCAGGGAGTACTAGCACAACGGTCCCAAGCTCGGTCCTAAGCTTAATGAATCCCCCCTGAGAATTTGATTACAAATTGATAAAATAATTTGATACTATTTCAATAAATTTGCTTTCAATACAGGATTTGTTATCAAGTTGTTTGCAGTGATAACAAAATAGGTTATTATTATTATATTCAACGAGTATTTTTTTGTTATTCATTCTGTTATTTTGGCTGTTATTCAGCCTCAATGATAACATATTCAGTGATCAAAAAATGATAACCTGGTATCAGAACTTGTTATCAATTTGGTATAATCCTTTGCTCGGGTAGTGCGTACATGTGATTTTGTCCAAACAGATTAATCAAAGCAAAAGCTCTCTGGGCACTCGCTACTTTATCTTCAACAACCAGGTCCTAGGGCTGGTCTGGTTCTTTATCATTTTGAAAAGACACACTATAGTATGTAGCCAGATTTCAAATGGGGGAGGCAAGCAAAAAATTAACCGCAAAAACCGCAAAATGAAGAGTGATAACCTTAGAATAATAAAAATTAACCAAGGAATAAAAAATAAACGTAAGGAAGATTTTGTAAGCTTGAGACCGATCATTCATGTCCATGTATAAAACACCAAAATAAAGGCTAAAAACAAATTAATAACAAAGAAATGAAACCTGCACATAGGTAATTGAAATGAATCCATCCACCACAAGGTACAAAAATAAAAAGCAAACCAAAACAACACAAGAGCAAATATCAGACGAAAAAAAAACTTTCCCCGAAAATTCATTACACCCAAGTTTCTTCGTGAGTAAATGCCGTGACGAACATTATTCCGACGAGTCTGCCGACTTACCCGGCTACGACCGATGGCTGAAACCACCCTTTCTCTGTGCATTCCCTATCTCGAACGGCTTACAATATTGTGAAATTTTTGATATGTGGATTTATCTAGGAAGCTGCAACCCGAAATGGACTCTTGGTTTCATCGAAATGCATCCCTCCACGGTTCATTAAGAGAGCCCATAGAGTTAGACGGCTCGAGGGGAAATGTACCAACCAAATGTATGGGCCCAAATCATCTGGAGACAGAAAGAGAGAAGGTGGAAATCATCAGCGTAAAAAAAGACATTCACTCACGGGCAATTGGTTTTGGGGCTAGTTGTTTTCGGTAGTTGGTTGATAATTTGAAGATATTATAGTTTGCACATTTGGGATCTAGAGCACGGCAAATTGCTAGTTTGGAAAGACCTCGATTTCGAAGTTTTAAGATATGGGCTCATTGCTGTGATGATAAGATATGTCTCTCGATAGAGCGTTTTGGCGATAATTGAAATTGGTTTAAACTCCGATTAAGATGCCAATTAGGTTTCCATTAGGTTCTGAGAATAAAATAATTGCACATTTATACCCCTATTTACAGGGTGCGACAGAAAATAATGCGAAAATTTGTTCTATTTCTTTCAAATCCCATTTTCAACCAATTCAGGCAATAATATCAACATTTTCGAGTGCAGTTATCTTTATAAAGTCCTTTCAAACAAATTGATTCAATGTTTCCTCCATTTTTATTAATAACATCCTCGAGCCGACGCCGGAAGCCAGAGCATGCCTTTCGGACGTAGTCCTCCGACATTGACTGTCATGTGCGTGTTATGGTTGACTTCAGGGTTTTCCAACGGATTAAGATCTGGACTGCTAGGGGGGGCACAAATCCTTCAGCCAAAACTTCATGTTATCGTTCAACCATTGTTGGGTTCGACTGGACGTGTGACACGGCGCTCCATCCTGCTTTAGGATAACGTTTTGGTCCTCGGAGAAGTTGACCTTCACCCAGGGATGCACTTGGTCCTTAAAATACCAATATACACTTCGGGATTGATTTTAACTCCAGCATCAATAAAAACAGGCGGCATTTTCAAACCGTTGGACGCCACCAAGCCAAACATCATGACACCAGCCAGATTTTTGGTTTGAAATTTGAATTTTACTTTTTCCGGAACGTTCTCCAATTTCTGCGGTGAAATGAACCGGTGTGGGCCACAGCATCGATGCTGAAAAGCTTTTCGTCGGAGAACAGGATTATCATTTTTTCCTTCTTCAACAAGGAAAGCAATCTCTTGGAACGAGTCACTCTTAGTTCCTTGACCCGGTCCGTAATCAAGTGGTGTTTCACTCTGGCTATGGAATATGTATGCAGGTCTTCTTTGATGATTCTCCACATGGATTTCTCCGAAATATTTGCAATTTTGCAATTGCACGGACCGATTTGATCACGTTCGGCGTGCGTGCAAAGCGTGGACGTCCGCTTCCCGGCTTCCGCTGCTAAGGAACATCCTGCAGGGACTTTTTTATGCGGTAAACTGTTGCCAAATGGCACTCTACCACCTTGGCAATCTCTTTCGGCTTCTTCTGGGCGAGCAACAAACTGGTGATCACTTCTTTCGCGAACATTTTGACGAATTTGCAATAAAACAAATAGAATGTTTGGATACAGCACTTGAAAGTAAACATAAACAAATACACTTTCGACAGAAATTAGTCACTAGCTACACGAATTAACCCAAAACTCAAGTTTGAACATTTTCGCATTATTTTCTGCCGCACCCTGTAAGGAAGATAAAACCATTTGTAGGCAGGGTAACTGAATTTTCAGTCAGTTATATTCATCCGAAGGATTTTGTTCTGAACTACCTGTAGTTTCCGATAGGGGCAATTGGCGTAGCACGCCAAGATCCGCAAACCTTACTCGACCACGGGAAGAATTATCTGTATATGAACTGCCATTTCGTTCTTGGTAGATAAAGTGGACTTTCTGTTGATCAGCGGTTACAGAAATCATAACAACGTGCTACATTTAGTTGAAGTTTTGTTAACATGCGATCGGAACAACAAATTGCTATCAAGGGTGAGATCAAGGTAGACTACTTCTCCGGACCGATCGATCGTTGTGTTACAGAGGTGGTCTTTGACGTCTCCTGGCGGAATGGGTCGAGGTGACTTGGAGTGCGGAAATAGAATCGTCTGGATTTCAGCTGCATTGATACAAATCTACCAGCAATTGAAATACTCGGACAGAACATCGAAGCCTTCCTGAAGAGTTTTCCAGTTAGAGCACTTATCGCTTGACCCTTGTACATAGGTGATGGAAGTGTCGTCCGCAAACATCGACAAAATACCACCACCCGGCAGGGGAGAAACATCTGACGTAAAGATTTTGAATAGGATAGGGCCTAAGAGGCTTCACTGGGGAGCACCAGCATCAATGTTAAACGTATCAGATAGATAGTGGATAGTGTTTGATGATCTTAACAAGATAGATCGGAAAGTTGAATCGATGCAGCTTAAACACCAGACTATCGTGTCCGACATTGTCGAACGCCTTTTTGACGTCTGGCAATGCCATGGAAGCTGTTTTTTCAACGGACCTGTTCCGTTTGATGATGTTAGTTACTCAGTTGGTAGATGGTAGAATGACCTTTCCTGAACCCAAATTGTTCCTGAAGGAAGAGTTGTTCTGGTTTGCGAACTCCTGTAAACAGCTGAGGGTCAGCTTTTCGAAGAGCCATAAGGATCATGGAGGACATAAGGCTGATGGGGCGATAGCTTTTAGCCCTGGTACGATCTTTGCCAGGCTTGCGAATAGGGATTTCTTTGGCTATTTTTCAGCTAGATGGAAAGTAGCCAAGCTTCCAACATCTTTTAAAAAACGCATTATGGTGTTGGAAGAAATCAACACTAGTGTCTTTCATGTTCTTGGTTCGCTTGATGGCAGCTATCACCTCATCAGCCGATCTACTACTATCATCATGGACAACTATGGGTATTTCAGCGACTCTAGACATTTCCTCCGTAACAGTATGCTCATGTGGACTCACATCAGATTAGCCAAGGTTGCGTGAGTTCACAAAATGTTGACTTAGTTCATTGGCCTTTTCAATAGGGATGATAAGTGGAGATGGTACCGAGTTCTGGTGGAGCGGACTAAGCGGCGGAATTGG
Source organism: Aedes japonicus (assembly GCA_034211315.2). Lineage (NCBI taxonomy): Eukaryota > Metazoa > Arthropoda > Insecta > Diptera > Culicidae > Aedes > Aedes japonicus. The sequence goes on along the minus strand of JASCZW010000682.1, from coordinate 109,994 downwards.
TCTTGGCTTATTATTCAGAATTTTGGTGATGACCACCACAAAAGTTTTGCACAATCTGGGAGAGAGCGAATCTTAGCTTCGAAATGCCCTGTTCCGACGAGTGTTCCCCCAGCCTTCGTGTTTTGCGTTGAGGGCGACAGCGATGATGAATTACCCCTGCCGTCAAGCTAGCTTGACGATGCCTTGACATAGGATCGCGGACGCTTGTTTCGGGCAGTAGGCCGCGATTATGACGATTGCTTCGACGGTGGAGTCTACCTCCATCGGTGTGGCTTCGATTGCTTTGAAACTCGGCAGCAGGCGGCAGTTGATGTTGTATCTCAATGCAACGGCAACTCCCCCTGCTCTCGAATTGGTCCAATCGAGTCTGATGATCCAAAAATTAGGAATCTAAACATTAACGTCTGGCTTGAGATTTCTGGTAAGCTCGAAGTTTTTGTTTCAAACGGAACAAGCATTCCAGTTAAGAATCTTGATGGTGGCTTCACGGTCCGTATTTGTTGATGAAGTTCGTCAGCACCATGCTGGCAGCGTTAATTTGTTGCTCTTTGGAACGGCAACGGCGCAGATGTTGATGCGAGTTCTGGGTGAACTCCATAATCTGATCCGGCGTGTAGAGGTCATCATCAGACTGATGGGTAGCTAAAATATGTTGTCCGATTTTCCCAGACTGGGAAGGGACATGTGGAAATGGAGGCGCTATTGCGGTAGCTAAAAGATCGGTTGGGAGATTTGCTGTCGATGCTTTACTTCGAGAGGCTGTAAATTTGGTACATTGTACCGGAGCTGCGGGAAATGTTCCTCTGTCACCGGTGGACACTAAGAACATTTTATAGAACTTGAATTCACTCGGCACAGTTGTTAGGCACTTTTTGACGTAAGTTACGTCTTGCGAGAGAATTTCAAATGAAATTTTGAGAATTGCTGATCGTTACGTAAAATTGACTTTGAACGTTAACAAAACCAAACAATTTTAATAGATTTTCAAGACTTGTTCGTTAGTTGGGAATATTAATTCTTATGTATCGTTCAACAAATTTTAAAATTTTAAAATTAAACATATTATCAGATTTTGCATACTGAAAACGTAGTTATAGGGAATAGGGAACACAGATTTAAATAAGCAAATCCCAAACTTATACGAAAAAGAGTAGGCATACAACGGGTGTGTCATAATGGTTATCTTCATTCGTTTGTTGTTTTCTTGAAGCTTGAAAGACCACTGAATAGGCAACCACCGGGAAGATAGCCATCAAGAAGTCAGTCAGCAAAAAGGTAGCTCAAGGTGGGAAAGGAGAAGACAGCCTATATAAATGTAGCCATCAGTAAGACAACCAGAGGGAAGGAAATAGCCAGCAAAAAGTCAGCCAGTAGAAAAACTCCGAATAGGCTATTTAAAAAGTTGTTTCTAGAGTTGAAATCAATTAATTAGTCAACGAGAAGACAGCCAATTGCAATCCAGCCAGCAGAAAGAAATCCACCAAGAAATCAGCCTGCAGAACAATTTATTCTACGGCTTTGAAACCTAATGGGACTTAAGAGGACACTATGTTATATTTAAAGAGTGGTCTGATGAGCACAATCCCTTAGGGAAGACTGCCAACAAGAAGAAGGAAGAAAGGCAGTAGGAAATGATTCACTCTTGCTAGTCTTTATGTACACTGAAAATATAGTTTCATCAATTCGCTAACGTTCATAATGTACACATTATGTTCGTAACGTTTGCATTAAAAATAAAGGACTTTTTTTGGGATGGTGATAAAAAAAAGCTAATTACAGATGATTGCTTTTGTTGAATTTCCCATGGAAGGTTATTATTTAAGCTTACTTGCAAAAAAATTCTACGCCCTTGCGAGCGGCCTTCTGGCAGTTTACCGGACATTTGCCATGGCGGACGAAAACATGCTTGTAGGCATGTTTTTGAGTTCTTTCTTTATATTATTTATGAATTACTCCTCAGTTTTCGAAACAAAATAGTTGAAGTAGATCTTACGCTTCAGGTTGGCCCAGAAATTCTCAATGGGACGCAGCTGGGGGACGTTGGGCGGGTTTGCCGACTTGGGTAACACATCGATATTCAGCCGCTCCATCTCCTCCAACGATCGCTTCGAGTAGTGGACCGACGCCAGATCCGTCCAGAACACCGCATCTTCACCCTTTTGGTATTTCTTGATGAACGACGCAAGTTCCGGCAGGCATTTCGTGCTATAAATTTCCCAAAAAAGAGCGGCTTTGACATCTCTTTCTCGCTGATTGTAAACCACAGCAGAACTTTTTTGCGGAACTTGGTGTGTAACAGGAACTTCAACTCGTAGCTCACTCCCTTGGTGGGGGAAGCTGAATACGAAGTGCCCTGCCAGTCGTTGCCATCCAGGGTTAGATAGATCACCACCGCTACGTCGCGATTTGTCGGGAAAATTGAGTTGACCATCTTATTCAGCCACTGCCGCTGCGTCATTGCCTGCAGCTCCGAAACCAATGGACGCGATTTCCGCTTGTTGACATGTATGTTCGTGTTTTCACTGTTTGGACGGTTTAACCTACCTCCCGGCCAAGCACACGCAGCGATGTAGCCATTTTTCGCTAGGTCTTCCTCTTCACCATCCTTGGAGCTTCTTGTCGCTCAGGGTAGTCGGCCGTCCGGAACCGGGCTTTCTTTCGATGCTCTGATTGTTGTCTAATAGTGCTAAGATGTTGTAGATGCCAGATCGGGCATATCCGGCGTCCATAAAGTGCCGCACGATGTCAGTTTTCGACGCGGCGGGGTGCCGTTCTTCGAACGCGGACACTCCTGAACGGAGTTGCTTCACTTTTTTTTACCATCACGGTTAGAGTTCGACTGATAGAACTGTCAAATTTTGTCTGCTGGCTCATGGGTTACTATGATTGATGCTTGATTGATAGTTTTGTCAGTACGGGTGAAGGAAAATCCATTAAAAATCGGCAATTTTTGTCCATTTTTTTTAATGCAAACTATACATAAAGGATTTGCACCGTTCATTGAAAGAACCATTTGCGTTGCTCATCATCTCACATAATGCTTTCACTACACCTTATTCATACAATGTAAGAAATTAGTTTCGTGTGGACTAGCCAACTGCTCCTCTTCCAAGGTATACACTCATGTTGGTGTTGCTGCTAAGGTGGGTTAAAATCATTGGTCCACGTAAGTGTGAAAAATTCATCTATGTCGCATCATGACATAGCAAAATCACTCTGAGTCCCTCGTTCAACAGTAAGTAGCGTTTTGAAATGCTTCCGGGTTTAGTTGACTCTCGATTGGAAACCAGAATCTGGCGGCAAGCGGAACGACAACTTCAAAACTCAGCGCAATGCAGTGCTTCGGCTGATTAAGCAAAACCCGAACCTTTCCAGCCGAGATGTGGCTTTAAAGTTCAAAACACCGTATTTTTTCATTAAAAAGTAAAGAAAGCCGCAGGATATCGGTCGTTCAAGGTAATAAAAACCCCAAACAGGAACGAGAAAAAAGAGCGCCTAAGCTATGCGACAAATTGCTGAACAAAATTGAATGCGTGGTTACAGATGATGGAACTATCGTCAAACCAAGACTTCAAGCAGCTTCCTGGTCTTGAATTTTATACAGCACTACAGCGTAGCAAGGTTGACGATCATTTTAAGGCCAAAGAGTTGTCGAAGTTCTCTTAAAAGTACATGGTTTGGCAGGATATTTGTAGTTGTGGTTTGAAGAGTAACATCTTCATAAGTGCAGGTACGATAGACCAACAAGTTTACTTCAACAAGTTTCTGCAAAAACGGCTACTACCATTCATACAAAAGCATACGAGTTCTGTGTTGTTTTGGCCTGATTTGGCGTCTTGCCATTATGGCCCCTCAGGAGTGGTAACACCCGAACACCCGAACGCCCCGGAAAATCGTCCAATTGAAATATATTGGGCCATTGTGAAGCAAAACCTTGGGGAATCAAAAGGAGAGACAAATAATCAGTAAGATTTTGCTAAAAAGTGGGAAAATGCTTCCAGACTGGTGACTGGGTACACTGTGCAGAACTTAATGGATGGTATAAGAAATAAAGTTAGAGCAAATGGATATAACAAGTCCGAATAATAATTTTTTGATGTAAATGAGTTATGAATCAACCCTCTTTTACGAAGATTATTTTTTCGGATTTAGAAATAAATAGAAATAATGTTATACTGTGAGTTTTCCTTTGGCTAGATTTTGGTGTGTGCATACCTTTTTTTCGAACAATAAACGAATGTTCTTTTTGATTACATAAAGGCTTCGGATTTATTTGCAGCGCATGCGATATTGAACACGAAGTCAGCTTCATAAATAGTAAAAATCATTTTCGTTGCAGAAAACAACGAATAGATTGGTGGGTTATTCGATCGATTCCGTAGTATGAACTAAATATTATTTTCACAGTACAAACGAACTTGGTTCTGAAAATTAAATAGGCCACTCTGAAACACAGATATCATCATGTAGCTGGCATATCGTCAAGTTTACTACCGCTTACCAATTTCATAATATTTTATATCCATCTGGCAACACCTCTGAAAATAAGAGCTTTCTGGTCTTCTTCCATGGTCCATGCATACAAAATTGACTGCGTAATAATTTAACATACCTATTACCAAGGCGTCTAACTTACATTATAGAATACGTAAACCACTACTTTTCCCGTCTATACAACACACTTCTGCATGATTGATGGCAACTGTAAACCAAAGCTGGAATAGCCTTTTACTATTTTACTACTTGTTGAAATAAGCACGGACTGAATGATCAAAATCAACCGATCCAATGAAATTGCACATCAATAAATGTTGCATAAACGCTTCATTCATTTCCCAACTTGTCGCTACAGGTCAATAATTTTCCGCTCGCTTAGTTTTCCGGGTACAACCGCTCGTTGCACTCAGCTTTCAATGGTTTCCCTCTCCACTTGAGCATCAACAAACAGTTAAAGTTAAAAGCGCTTAATTCCGTTAGTTACACAACAGCTATCTTGGTTTGTTACTGCGTATCACCGAAAGACACAATAATACCAAATCAGTCCCACAAATCGAAGTCGGTAACTAGCCAGGCAACTTCCAAAACAATAAAAAAAAACCCAAGGAACGTCTTGCACCGAAAATGTGCCGGCTCTCGTCAACTGGTGGCAATGATAAATTTAATTTTCGCCACATTCCTCTCTACTCAATGACCGACAATAACAGCAACAACAACAACGACGATTGAAGATTCACACAGTTGGACTTTTCCAACCTGGCAGACAGACATAAACACACCCATACAGACCGAGAGAGAGAGAGTACATAAATTATGTAACTGGAGGTTTTCTTTTGCTTTTCTTCTATTTACTACATTTTGCAAATCAAATACTCGTGGGTAGGCAATCAATGCGATCCCCGCCAAAAAAAAAACTGGCTAACACGATGTGCTTGAACGCATTTTTGAATAGAAGGCATTTTCACGTCTGTTGCTTTGATTATCGATAGATAGTGCTGCAATTTAAAAAATAAATATAAAAAAATGCAGCAAAAGAAGAATAGAAGATGATCTTGACTGTTATTAATTTCGATTTATTTTTTTCTAGGGGCTGTCATTGTAAAAAAAAATTCAGTGTATCAGTACAAAACACAACCACATGGTTTGACGTAAATTACGGTATAAGCCATATGTTTCACTTACTTGTTGAATACATTAGAAAGTATTATTTTGGAATCATTTGGTGGTCCTGAAAAGGACGATATGGTCGATTTGGTGCGGTGATATCCCTAAAAAGGGAGATGATTGTGTTGGCATAAGTTGCAAGAGCCATTTGATGATTCAGAGCCGTTCTGTGATGATATATTAGTAGCGAACAGATTACGCACAAGCGGCTTTCTGACGTTCTTCAAATCGGTAATAGAAATGAAAATACAAAGGGTGTTCCGATCAAAATTTGGTCAAACAGTAATGTGTGTGAGACGATCCAAGTTTTTATTAATAAATCAAATTCTTTTTCTTTTTCAAGTTCAGTTAATGCAAAATACAGTAGAAATATTATAAGCTTCTTTTTCACCGAATGTGAATTGCCGGGTCTTTTGTTCCACACCTGCCATAAGATATTGTACAGTCTCCTTGTCCACTTTATTCGCCGCAAAACGCCAATTTGCCTTGAACTGTTCCTCGCTCATAACAGCTTGTAGAGTCTTCTTAGGGTTCCGCTTGACGATGGCTCAATATTGTTCGATTGGATGGAGCTCTGGCGTGTTGGGAGGGTTCTTATCCTTGGGCACCACTTGAAACGTTGTTGGCAGCATACCACTCCATGGCCTTTTTCCGTAATGGCAATTGTGTCGCTTCAGGAAAGGCAGTAGACGTTTTTGTAGGCACTCGCTCATATAAATTTCCTGGTTGACGGTTCCGGTCGCAATTTAAACGTTGCTCTTCAAGTCACAGGTACAGATGGCCTGCCACACCAGATTTTTCTTCGCAAACTTTGACAGTTTATTGTGGTTGAGAATATTTGCCACCTTTCCCCGTCCGGATGCCATATAAAATGCCATTCCAGGAAGCTGTCCAAAGCCTGCCTTGATGTAAGATTCATCGTCCTGTACCACGCAATCAAACTTCGTTAGCATCGTAGTGTGTGACTTTTCCGATCGTGCTTTGGCGGACGTGTTTTGTTCATCGTCGCAATTTAGAGTCACCACTTTCTTGTAAGTCGACAGCTCAGCTCGTTTTTTAGGTTTATCCACCAGCTTCTTTGTGACATCTCGGACGGAGAGGTTGGGGTTCCACTTGAAACAGCGGAAAACTCTATTTGTCGTCGGTGTGGCTTCCGGCTTTCGATTTCTCCCCAATCCAGCTCTCCTGGCTGTCGACAAACGTTCACCGAACACTTCTAATACGTTGGTAACAGTTGATTTAGACAAATACGACAATTTCGCCAACTTGGCGTGAGAGTTATTCGTATTTTCGCCATGCTCGTGCAAAACTTTGATGCGTTACTTCTCTTCCTCCGATGACATTTTGATAACTGAAGTGCTAATCTCAAAATCAAAATAGAGACAAGGTGCTACACGCACACATCTTCAAAAAAGGGTTGTGCAAAATGTGTTAATGCACGATGAAAGGAAATGCGTTAAGTTTAAGTCGACCAAATTTTGATCGGAACACCCTTTATAAATGAATCCGGATTGCATTAACAATAATTTAACCCGAGTTGAACCTGCCTTTAACTTGTTTTTAACCACTGTGCGAAAAATGCAATATGCATCAATTCTTGCGAAATATAAGATAGTATGTTGAAAGACATGTTTATATGAGTTTAGGAAATCTTAAACACGTCACTACCCCAAGCATCACACTATCCAGAATGGCTCTTACATCCGCCAATACTTTCTTGGGTCCATTAATATGTCGCATTCTTTAGAGGTACGGTTTCATAAGTATTCATAAAGCCAAATTTAGTCTAAAACACCTCGACTCACTCAAATGTCCAAAATGTTCAAAAAGATTTGAAAATCTTACAAGGAAATGGAAATACAGATCGTTATAAGTATACTGTACACCGTGTCTAATTTTCTCATACAAAATAAAACTCTATTTATTTCAAATCGATAATCCAGATTTTATTGATAACTTTACCCATTATATTGCAATATAATACTGATCAACTACAGCACGACTTCCATCGGCATTTCGTCCCAAATTCGTTTGATTACGGGTTTGAATTGGTTCATATTAGACGCCCTGTGGTCATTTACCTTTGCCAGCATGTATGACCATACGAAATAATCCAAGGGATTCAGTTCTGGTGAACTGGGAAGCCATTCATTCTTGTCCATAAAGTCGGTGAAATTTTCTCGGCACCAGCCCTGAACAAGATTTGCAGTATGTATGGTAATTTGCCTCGCTTGCAAATGCCTCCCCAAACCATCACTGACGCAGCACTTTGAAACCGTGGAATATTCCTATCACTCTCTGGAACAGTTCTCGAAAAGAGAGAGCTAGAGAGAAAAAATAGCGCCCGGGCGCTCACCTTTCAGAAACTTTTTTATCACCACAGCACGGAACTCCTTTACCGCTGGTAAAAGATTAACACCGAATGAAAACAATCAGACATAACCTTAAAGCGTTTGTATAAACATAGTGCAAAACAACTTCAACACATACGTGAAGCATGTTGAGTAGTTGCGCGACACCTGGAAAAAGTGTATGAGAATATATTGGACACGGTGTATACTACACGCATAGAAAAACCTTAACAAGATGTACGGTTTAATGAAACCCAGCGTCAAGAATAAAATATTGTACGAAGACTTTAAACATATAGACTGTACTGAAAAATATAAATACACTTTTTTTCTCAAATGAAAATGACCATACTGTGATTTTTTATTGTTTTTTTCTTAAGTATAAATAATTCTGAATAGTAAATAACAATGTTTTCTCTTCATCTTCATTTCAATTTGCTTGATTTTTCGTATGGTTCGCGAGTTCTCTAACCTTTCCCTTAACACTACTCATAAGCTTCTGCACAGTGCTCTCTCCTACAATTTTCACCATTCTTTGCCAATATTATTTAAATTTTTCAATACTATCCACTATAATGATAAGGAACAAGATCAGGCCAAAAGATTTAAGCCTTGTTATACTGTTTGATCAAAGGTAGCAACCTTTTTTTGCGGACACTCCTTCACGTAGATTTGACCATTCATTTTGTCTGTCATAATGAATGGACGAGATATTTTTCCACATCCGCATATAGCCTGCCACATCATTACCTTCTTGCCGAATTATTTTGGTGAAAATAGCTTTCACTGATCCAGGAATATCGTTTGCCTTTGGCGAGATATAGAACTGTGGTCACGGCAGAGTTTTTTGTAGGTTTTATCATCCATGATAACACAGTCCGATTTGTTGGTCAGCAGTTTGATGATTCCTTTTGGCTGCTTCTGCTTCCGACGAGACTGCAGGCCCATTCTCTCCTTGGCACGTCGCCGAAGTACTCTATTTTTTCGCCACTTATCTGACTGATGCTGAAGGATGACGCTAGAAATAGTCCCTTACCTTTCTTTCCATTATAGGGTCAGCGGGACCGGATTTTCTACCCCGTCTCGGGAAATCTACGTAAAAGCACTGTTGTTGATGCTTCCATAATGCGGTTTGAGCTGCTTCGGCGCTCACACCTTCTTTCTTAGGCAGTTTTCTGATCGGACGACTAATGACCATACACGGTTTGTGCACGGGAGAAAGACCACGCATTTTCAAGCTTCCGTTCAAAAAATTGAGAAAAATAAAAACATTAGCTAAATTTGAATGTAAACAACATGACGCAGCCAAAATTTTGAATACTGCACACATTTTGAACTGACGGTTAGTCATTAGTATATTTATAATTATCGGAACAGTCTTTATACAAACCTTCCCCTTTTTTGTCATCAAACTTTTCTCGTGGTGAATCGAAAACACGATTCTTTGGCATAAGGTCGGAAGACCAAAAACGAATTCGGATTTTCTACTACAGCAACATTTGTCGACGGAGTAGCTCACGTACGAAAGGCAAGCATTTAAGAACGATAATGAAAGAATAAGATAGAATGCAACATAGCGCGAAAAGCACAAAACATCTTCTAATAGTACGTTCATACTACAGCTTATATTACGTGATATATTACGTTATAGAGTATCTTAATATCAAATGACACGTACATTATTTACGTACATTTTAATATAAGCAGTAGTGTGAACGTACTATAACACTCCTTTCGTTTGCGAATGGTTGCTTAGCTTCCCTTATTTTAAAGCCTGTGCACGCTTAATTTCGGACACTGAAATAATAGCAGCAAATACAAATGTACACATAATTCAACAAAACCGATTTTTTATTTCACAATAATAGAGTTATATCTAAATTAGAAACAGTTGATTAAAATTGTGATCCTTCTTTCTATAAAATTCTCGAGCTTCCTGTGGTACACCCGCCATCAGGTTCCGTACGGTATCCTCAGATATGTTCGCCGTTACGATTCTCCATCTTCCCTTGAAATCATCGGTACCATTTGCTTTCTTCTTAGTTTCGAAAAGTTTCCGCTTAACAAGAGCCCAATACTTTTCTGTTGGGCGAAGTTCTGGACAGTTTGGAGGATTTGCTGTTTTGGCACGTGTTTGACCTCTTGTACCTTATATCATTCCAGGACGGATTTCGTATAGTGACAAAAGGTCAAGTCATATAGAGCCTGTCAGAATCAAATACTTCATATCTGTGGGACCAGCTTTGCAGACATTCTACTACACATTCATAGTTTGTCATTAAACGACTCACTAGTATGGTTCGGATCAAATATTGTGGTATTTGCCGTGCACTGAATAATGGATGTATTCAATTGCACTATGGAACACTTCATTTTTCGATAGAGGTGTAGGAATGGTAGGAATGGTGTATGGAAGCGCAAAAGATCATCGGTCATATTAGTTCGAAGATATGCAAATGACTAAGCAACGCAATTACTTTTGATTTTCACGTTATTTTCTTGATTGAGCCCCATTTCCAAACATTTGAAAAATAGAGTTCGGAGCGTTTCGTTTTCCCCTGCAATCGATATCACTCTTTTCATTGTCAAAAATAAAATTGGCTACCCTTTGGTGAAAATCACCGTAACATATGTTTCGGGCTCAAACTTTAAAATGATAATACCGGCTAAAAAATACTAAAAAACAATTTAAAAACACCTTTTCTCTCATATTCAGGGGGGAAATATCTGAAACAAAGATATGAATTTGTTCTCCAATGAAACATTTGACCCAAACAGGGTCCAAATCTTTTAATTCGAAAGATTCAATTTGTTCGCAATCATAATCATCACTAATTGCTATAAGAACACCTCCACCACATTTTTTGTTAAATAAAAATTTATCGCGATCATTCCTAAACGATCACCGAAAACTTCTTCATTGTTCACGCTCACGCGTCCCAACTACACAGAAAAAAATCTGAATTTACATTGTGATGTAAATATCAGAGCATGTGAAATTATATTTCATTCCACACGGTGCAGCTACTTGCATGAAATAGTTTTAACAAAGTCGAGCTTTTGCATACAACATTAACGACTATGTATGGAATGTCCTTACATTGTGACGTCCATTTGTGACGCTCCATTTATGTGCATTGTATTGAACAGAAATTCACACTTCTGTTTTGAGCTGTGTATTGTCTGTTGCTAAAATCACAGGAAAGCTACATGCAGCCACCTGCTTATGAATTTCATAAACTTTAACTGCACCCTTCATCCTGTTAATGTTCTGACAATACACTAGTAAATCTTCACTTTTAATGTTAATAAGGAGTGTATCAAAATAAGCTATCCACAAACTTTCTTTCAAATTATGCTGAAAACCGATATTTTATTCATACAAAAAATTGATCCTTTATTGTACGAGGTTAAAATTGAACATAATGAAGACCGGATGAAATTTAAGTTGTTCCTTCCCGAATTTTCGAACTTTGGATCGAATGCTCTTCATCAAGTTCCGGACAAGTGTTGCATCGCATTTTTTGGACGCTTGAGCCCAAATTTTTTTGAACTCCTGCATGTTCTCAGCTGCCTTACCAGTCTTCTTGAAGACCCTCTTCACGATTGCCCAGTAATGTTCGATGGGTCGCAGCTGAGGGCAATTTGGTGGATTGATATTTTTCTAAACGAAATCTATACCCTTTTCCGCAAGCCAATTGAGAGTGGTTTTGGCAAAGTGAGCCGACGCCAAATCCGGCCAAAACAGTGGAGGTGTACTATGCTTCTTATATAAAGGCTTCTGGAGACACTCAGATCGATAGACTTCCGCATTTATAGTTCCGGTAGTGTAAAAAATGGTTGACTTCAAACCACAGGAACATATTGCTTGCCATACCAGTACCTTTCGACCGAATTTCTCCACTTGAATCGACCTGTCCGCATCGCTCACATCCTCCCCAACGACGCCAGTAAAGTATTGTGGACCTGGAAGGGTTTTTGAGTCCTCCTTTACATAGGTCTCATCGTCCATCAAAACGCATGCATCCGGACGCTGCAAAAGATGCGAATACAATTTCCGGGCCCTTGTTGCTGCTAGCTTCTTCTGTTCTGCACTTTGTTTCGAGATTTTCTGCTTCTTGTAGGTCTTCAGGTGGTTTCGTCTCTTGATACGCTGGATCATTCTGACACTCGTTCCTGCTTTTTAGGCCAAATCACGTATTGACATTGATTTGTTCTTCACGATTAGAGATACCACTTTCTGTTCCAGTTTCGGGTTGGAAGAACCGGGTTTTCTGCCTCTTCCTGGTAGCTCATCCAAAGAATAGTGTTCCCCAAACTTATTAATGATGGTTTTAACACTCGCATGATGAATTCCAAACCGCTTCGCCAATTTTCGCACAGTAATACCCTTCTCACTTAGCCATGTGTCCAGAACCTTAATTTTCACTTCCTTTTCAATACGTGACATTTTGAAAACGCAGAATTTGAACCGCGCAAAGAAGTAAACAAAGAAAAGCTGACAGTCAAACGCACAGCATGCAGTGTTCAGAGCATAAAAAACCATCACAAATACATGCGTACAACGCAAATGTATGTGGATAGCTTATATTCGATACACTCCTTATCATGCTGCAACGCATGTGACCGATCTAAACAATTTAAACTAATTACCTCTCCTTCCTCATGTTGAGACGTCGTCAAATACATACGATGTTAAAAAGTTTTCTCGAGGCTTTGAGGTAAATGGGCTTGGATGCGGTTGCGGTAGCTGATGATCTTCCGGATATGGGTTTATACACAGATAAAAAGAAACATAATTTTCTGCGTTATCTAATGTACATAAAGGGACTGCTAGATTTGGCAGAAAAAAAGGGATATTTCATGTAAATTTAAGTCATATAACGCCTGAATCTAGACTCTTGTATGAAAAATTTCAATTATTGTTGTACGGCGCATGAAAAATTTCGAACAATCTCGTTGTTTACGCCTCCTTTGGCTTGAAATTAAAAGAAGGGAAATTTTACACAATTTTTACAAAATCCGTTTGATTGATTAGTTCTCGAGTTATGCATATATTTTCTATTTTAGTTGTATGAGAGTCATCCAATCCTGATAGGAAAGGGGTCTTAAAACCATAGAAACATTTATTGTCCTTAAAAGCCCCCTATTGCCAAATTTGGTTCTATTTGCTTGATTAGTTCTCGAGTTGTGCAGAAATTTCCGTTTCATTTGTTTGAGAGCCACCTCTTCTAGACGGGGGACGAGTCTCAAACCATCATAACAACCTTTTCCGACCCTAAAAAGCCCTGTATACTTATTCTTATACCGATCGGCTCGGTAGTTTCCGAGACAGACAGACAGACAGAAATTCATTTTTATATAGATTGAAGATTGAAGTAGACTTCGCTCCTGAATTGACGTTTTTCAATTTGCAATCTTCAGTTTTTCCGCGAAATAAAATTCCAGTAGCATTGAACAAAGAACGTTTAAATATAGGTTCGTGTAACAGTGAATTTTGTGATAGTTAGCAGTTTATGCCACATTTCGAATTGGCGGATACAAAATTTCAACGGTCAGTGAAACTGCCTTCAATAGAAATTCCAAACTCAATAGTTCTTGTCAAGTCCAACCGAAAGTTTGAGTAGCTGTGAAAGTCTTTTTACTTGTGGAAATTTCCTTTACGTCCAAGACGATTATTAGTTCAAAGCACACACAATGCGCAATGACGCGGAGCTATAGCCTGATCAAACAATCTACTCTTTCATATATGCATCTATGAATATGGGGACGCGCGGTATTCCAACTCTCAAAACATAACCGTAACGCACATAACACCACCCCTTTGTTAGCTGAGTAAGCAATACATGACGCACCATCTTCAAATCGAATTGTCACGACCGACGAGATTTACTCAGAAACAAGTGGAAAACTTCTACACGGTTGGTTGTATACATTTCTACACGGACCATAAATTTGAACTACATAGCCATTTTGTTTCAACGTTTTGAAAGTGCCAATTTTATACGGAAGAGATAGTGTTGCCCGAAGCTCTGAGCTCCTGCCGTTGTCTGCATAAAAATGGAGAGACCTACGCTTTTTTCAACGTTTCCGTATACCTGAGCGTGAGCTCCTCACCATATGAATTAATCTAATAGACTGTGTACTGCCTATTGCCTACCGACAAGGCGCATTCATTTAGAGTTGTTTCAGCTTCATAACATAGGTTTAGTAACGTCATATGCAAAGGTAACTCGAGTAACTGTTCCTTCAATTTTTCATCGCTTTGCATGATTTCTATACATTCAAAGATAGGCTTATAACTGTTCGATCCATGTAGGTTTCGTTATTGCAAATTTTTAAATATATTTTCAAACCCAGTTTACCACCTTTGTCAAAACTTCTGAATGTTGATATAGTTCATAATTCAAAATGCATGGTAACCAACTTTGCGATTGGTTTTGTTATTTAAAAGATTTTTATTTCTTCTCAGTACTTTAAAATTATTGTTCATCACAATTGAAGAATCCAAGTAAAGCTAAAGTGAGTTTAAACATCGTAGTATCTAAAACTGAAATAATAATAACTTTCTGGCTATTTTTCACACTGTATGGAATTGGTTAGTATCGTCATTATTGTCGATTTTCGTATCTATTTATCATCAATTACTTTGCTTAAATAGCTGGAAACCCCATTTTTCTTGTACTATGATTGTGTGGCATGTACAATTAAAATAGCTGATTTCCCCTTAAAATTAAATTCAGATTGGAAAACAAATGCTGCTTTAAATCAGTGCCTGTAACGACTGAACCAAGTGACAACCAGCCCCCTCTCACATTCTGTAGCAGGCTTCGACAAATTGTTTTGTTCATCAATGTACTTGTTATAATTCAATAAGAAAAGTTGGCTCAAGCATTAAGACAATTGATTCTTTTTCATATAACTGGTAAACATTTAAAAGGAGGTAACTGAAATATTTTCCGTGGAATGAAAATTTCAGGCAGCCATGTTCAATGTTCAAAGTTCATCTTGTGATTTAACCTTAATAGATTGAACTGATTAAAGAAATAACATGTTTTCTCTAATGATTTGTTTATTCAAGTAAGATTCCAGCACAGCTCCACAAATTAACCCAAGCCCACTGTTCAAGCACCTCACGCGTTTTATGCAACCAAACGAAGCTTGAAAGTGTTAAGCCATTTCCGTGCGTGTATAATTACGTACCCTTAGAGCTATTTTGCAATCGGCGTCGCTTGTCACGAGTCACCGACATGCCATCAGGAGACACTTTGCTGTATGCCTTTACGTTTTGCTGCAATGCATCGGTGCAACTTTTTTCAAAATACGGCCCCTGAGTTTAGCTCAAGATCGAGTCTTATTTTACATTACGATAATACATTTTTTCACGCTGATGGCTAACTTGAATATGACACCCAAGATTAGTGATGCCAAGAAGTTTTTACAGTGTATTTTGTCAGCATCAAGGTTTTTCCGTGATACACGCTTTTAGTTCATCGTTGATGCTATGTTTGATTTTCTAACCAATAGACTATAAGAGGCGACTATACTTGTCTTGCTTCTTCTCATGCTTTTTTGGTTCCATCTTTTTTTTGTGAAGACCTTCAGGAGTGTAATAAAAAAGCACCATATAATGTCATAAATAATGACCTCAGTTGATTACTTCGATTTAACTGATTTCGTTGTCGTTTGAGTCGTTGTCGTGCACGTCTCCTATTGTCTGAGCAGATCAATTTACCAATCCGAACACTGCTTCCGCTAATATATATAACATTTAGAACGTCCTTGAAAGGCATTTGAGCTTACCCTGTATTTCCAATTTCTTCAGGAAAGACAATATCTTTCTCACACTTCTCATCCCAGTGGAAAACATCACTTCCGTCCGCAATCAGGTAAAACTCTCCACGCCCCAATCGGAAAGAGAAGGGCTGATCCAAAGCCATGAAGGCTCTTCAACCCAACCGCATCCAATGTAATCTACGACGCGTATGACCACGCCGCAGTATTTCGCGAGCCTCCATCCGCATCATCATTGCCAATTTAGCTGTAGGGCCCGCTCATAGTCTGATCATAATTAGTCGCGCCAAGACCGCCACCGACGGCCTGTTTGTTGGTGATCATTATGATCCACGCCATGGATGGTTGTGATATGCCTATGGATCGGGTGGTGTGACTTGCGTATCATTTTAAAGTAGTGGCGCTAATGGCTATAATTCGCAGGCTCGAACTGAAAGGGAAAACCATACGAATGTGATTTGTGTTTCATAATCACTTTATAAAAAAAATTAAAACGAGTGCACCCTTGTAACGTTAGAGGGAAGCCTACAACGTGGAAATCACTATGCTCGTGTTCCTTTCTACACCTCGTGGAACCTCGGGGCCGTTTGAAGTTTTGGACACGTTTTACGTCTCAGTGACCGTAGGGTAATTAAATGCAGGCAGTGTAACGTTGCAGTCAGTAAGTGATATCTATTGGTGTTGGGTAAAAAAAAACAAATATCATAAAAAGCACAAAACGGGACATGATTATAGCATTTAGTTATGATAGAATTATTAGATGGGTAGATAGTAAATTATAATTGCACATGTCTAATTCTGGAAGACTCGGATTGTGCCACCCAGGATAAGCATGAAATAAGCATAACATAATTAGTCTTCATTTATGTGAATTCTCAATTTTTATTTGATGTTCTATAGTTTGAATTGATTATGACTAGGGTTCTGATGCATGATCAGAATCGGAGTCATACACTTTTGATTGTTATTTTTTGTATTCTCCCCAGCGCGGAAGTAACGATCTTTGATGAAGTTAGCAGAAGCAGATAATTTCTCATCTCCATGCGAAGCGCTAGGAGCGGACAGTAATTTCATTGCTAGAACAATTAGACTTGAAGAGAAAGTGTATTGACAGATCCGTATAGAGTAACGGCAGGCTTTGAAAATTGAAAGAATACAAGATTGAAAACGAGCGGAGGGCATTTGAATGGTAGTATGACAAAGGGTTATGTGCCTGATCGTATACTACCGTTCAAATTTGAATATTACCATCACTTTTAACAAAAAAATTACTTTAAACAAGAGAAAACGGCTCCGGCTCCTCACCAGGTGTGAAGTTATGAACCCCCAGGTGATCGAAAATTTTGAGAAGCTCCTTGAGTTAAACCCTCAAACCCGCTTCATGACCTTGTACCATTTGTACATAACACAGGATGTCAGCCCTTTCCAATCGTGTTTGCTTTTCCGATTTCGACAATTCGTTTCATTTTGATTTATCCATGAAGCAGGAGCTTCATGGAATCCCAGAGCACCATCGTCCTATGATTGCTCCGGTGATATTTGCTGCAAAGTTTGGCCAAGTTGATTCCACTAAATCGTTCTTCACTGACGGATCTTTGATAGAGGAGTCAGCAGGCTTTGGTATATTTTATGAAATTTATAGCGCCAACCGTAAACTTCAAGCTCCTTGTTCCGTGTATGTCGCTGAATTAGCGGCAATACATTTTACGCTAGAAATTATTGCCTCATTAACACTTGATCAGTACTTCATTTTCACGGATAGTCTCAGTTCTATAGAGGCTATTCGTTCCTTGAGGCCGGTAAAGCACTCCTCATATTTTCTCATGAAAATTCAGGAGCTTCTAAGTGCTTTATCTTCGCGTTATTTTATCATCACCTTTGTATGGGTCCCATCTCATTGTTCAATTCCGGGCAATGAGAAAGCGGACTCGCTTGCAAAGGTGGGCGCTATGGAAGGCGATATTTGTGATCAACAAATCGCCTTCAACGAATTTTTTCCTATTTTTCGTCAACAGTCACTCGTCAGCTGGCAGTATAAATGGAGTAAAGGAGATTTGGGGCGATCGCAACATTCTATCATCCCAAAGGTGTCGAAGAAATCTTGGTTTGGGGGGATGGATGTGGGTCGAGACTTCATTCGGGTCATGTCTCGCCTCATGTCCAATCATTTTTATTTGAACGCTCATTTATACCGGGTTGGGCTGAGTGACAGCAATCTCTGTGAGTGTGGACAAGGCTATCAGGACGCAGATCACGTTATTTGGTCTTGTGCTGAACATTGTGGAGTCAGATCTGGGCTTTATGATTCCCTTCGGGCTTGAGGTAGACAACCCAATGTGCCAATTCGAGATATTTTGGCTGTACGTGATTTGGAGTACATGAAACTCATTTATGTGTTTTTGACTTACATTTGCCTTAGATTGTAGTTAGTTTAACCTGTATATTTACTATAAATTTTTTTTCTGTGTTTGTGTGTTTTTTTTTCTTTTTCAAAAATGTTCAAGTCAAAAGAAAACCATAAATTGTATAGTTATAAGTGTTTAGATAATTTAGAATTTAAATTTAATGTGTTATGTAAACCATACTTTAAATTCCCACCATGTTTTCCATCCGTAATTTGTAATTCCTATTAACCTCGAGACGGCCGCGAGTAATCGGCTCTTTCCTCCTAACTTTAGTTTTAAGATAAATGAAAAAATATGAAAATTTGGCACTGTAAAGTTGATTCGATTGAGCCTGTACAAATAAATAATTATTAAAAAAAAAAAAGAGAAAACGACCACAAACAAACGCGCTCACTTCAAGTTCGTTGGGTTGTCACGGACAGAATGAACGAGACTGTGAATCCTCAAATTAAGAAAAGCAAACTCGGACAAACCGGAAGCTTGTCTTTTCCCGGAACCCTTCGTGTCCTACCGTGAAACTGGCTCGTTTCGTTAATCAGCTGTCTCTTTCCTTTTTTATCCATTATTCAAATGGGCCCGCCTTAGTAAAGAATTCAGCTGAATGCTAGAGTCGTCCTACTGTCTACCTTATGGAATAAAAAAATCAAATTCTCCTTAGATCTAATAAATTATGTACAAAATTATTCAAATTTCCTGATCGTTACAGCATGCTACAATCAAAAAGTGTTCTACGTTTTACAAGACCTCCCTGGAAATCAAACTTTTTGTAGTTAATTGGCATGGCACACTGTTGTGGTGAATTGTTGGTCTCAGTTATCCAAGAGTTCTTGGGAGTTAAATCTGAAGGTTGTTATTCAAAAATTCTCTGGACTATAGATCATCTGATGTCCAGGTAAAAACATTGATATCTGGGTGGTAAATAGATACCGGAGCTTTTATGGAGTTTCCGAAGAACATCTTAGAGCTTTAGCGATGTGAACGATGGGAGGCTTTCGCACTGATACAATTTGTGGTTCGTTCACCTCATACACGTTTCGTATTTCTTCTGCGCTTCACCGTAGATCAAACGCTGCACATTTCGTTCAAAGGCACTAAGAGTGCGTTGGCCCTCTACGCAAATTGTCCATGTTTCATGGCTGTAGAGGACGACCTGTCTAAATATTGTGCGGTGGATGACCAATTTTGAAGTTTGCTTCAGAGTCCAAAGTAGGCACAATTGCCAGTCATAATATGCCCTTGCATCTCCTTGCTAGTATCGGTATCGGCGATTTCCAAAGTGTCCAGATACACAAATTCGTCTACTGCTTCAATTTCATCACAGTCGATCTGAATTCGTGGCGAGAGGCTAACATTGTTATCTAGTGAGCTTCTTTCCTCTTGTATATTGTTTTCGACCCAATTCTACTTGTTTCAGCCTTAAGTCTGATGTTCGTGTCCCCCATCACACAGTAGGGAAAAAAATACATGAATCGCAAAAGGGGGCCTGTGCTAGTCGAAATAGGCCTAACTTTATGTAAAAATGTTCTGAAAATCGAGTGAAGGTAATAGCATTCCTATTATGCTAATAGTCATAAGAAACAATAAAATCAGAAAACTATGAAGATTATCGAGAGAGAGAGATATACCAATGTTAGCATCTATACTCGTCAGCCAAATTATAAAACTCGTTTTCTGATTAGAAAAGAAGAAGTTCAATTCCTTTTCCAAAGTGCATTCTCAAAGTTATTGTTGCGAGGCAGCATCAAAGTTGGCGGCGAACAACTAGTATATTGGATTTTCTTTAACATTTGATTCTTGTCACCAGACAGGTTTAAAATAACAAATACATCCCACATTACAACACACTATATCAATCATGTACAAATTTCATTGCTTTTAAGATAACAAAAGCAACTAACTGTAATCTGACAAGTATAAAATATCAAAAACAAATTCCACATACATTATGGCCAAATCTACCAGAAACACTAGACCTGCGATGTACGGGGTAAGCTGGGGACTCAGTGTGCCCGTTCATATGCAGATACTGTCTGAAGCAGTGATGGCCCGACAGTATCTGTGTCATGTGGAAGGTTACTTCCCCATGACGCCACCCGACCCATCCAGATACTTCTGGAACTAGTCGGTGGGTCCACCGACCTTTGGTGGAATCATTCCACTCCCTCTGCCACATGGCTATCGATTTAGCTCTGGTTGTCCTGCGGATTCCTCTGTGCCCCTCTGCTCGAAGCATCCTCTTATATTGTGATGCCAATGGGCATCATCCCCGCTAAAACGCATACCGTGTCGCGTGACACTGTGCGATATGCGCTAACAACTCTCAGGCACATTAGCCTGTGAGTACTTTTGAGCTTACCGAGGTAGCTCTTAGTGCCCTGAGTACCCATGTCGGCCCCCCGTACATCATTATCGACAAGGCGACGCTTGCTAGGAGCCTGCGCTTGCTCCCCTGTACCGCTGAGCTGTTCGACATCATGTGAGATAATACCGATATAGCCATGGAGGCTTTCTTACAGGCATAGTCAACGTGACTAGTAAATGACAGTTTGTTGTCGATCATGATCCGTAGATACCTCAGAGCCCTCTTTGATTCGATTGTGCACTAATCGTCGCATGCTGCTCCGATTTTCGGTTATTAACGACCGTGACCTCAGTCTTGTGGTGCGCTAGCTCCAGTTTTCTGGAACTCATCCATCCCTTCATAGTGCCAATGGAGTGCGAGTGCGAGTTTTAGTTCTACCTCTTTGCTGGATTCACCACAAGGGTGATGTCATCTGTAAGCCCGACGATCTTCACCCCATTCGGAAATTCAAGCCGTAGTACCTCGTCGTACATCATGTTCCATAGCACTGGGCCCAGGATCCTGCGGTGATCTGAACACGTTTCTGGTCTACCTCTCTGTTGTACACCAGTACGCGATTCTGGAAATAGCTTCCCAGAATCTTTTAAAGATATTCCGGCACGTGAAAACGATAGAGCGAGTCAGCGATAGCAACCCAACTGGCGCTATTGAACGCATTTTGCACGTCCAGGGTGACCACCGCACAGTAGCGGACACCTCGCCTCTTGCGCTGGATTGCCACTTCAGCCATTATGGGTGACGGACAGAATTGCATCCACCGTCGACTTCCTTTTACGAAAGCCAAACTGGTTTTTGGACAAACCGTCGAAGCCCTCCGTGTGCTTGGTTAATCTGTTTAGGATAACCCTTCACTTTACTCGCTATGTCCAACATTGATATAGGTCTATAACCCATGTAGCACACTACGACCTTTATTAGTTGTAGTAACTTGATTATGACTTAGCAAGTCATATTTATGTTATCTCAACCGAATGGCAACAAGTGTGCTACTAGGGAAGCCGATGGGTCTCCAGGTGGCTTCCCTGCCTTTGGTAGCAGTACTAGAGTCTGGATTTTCCAGGCGTCCTCGTCCAGACATCCTTGCATCGCCGCCCTGAACATTCCGGGCACCAGTGAGATAGCCGTCTTGATGGCCAGGTTCGGTGTACCGTTAGGTCCTGGTACTTTGTTTAGTTTTAACGATTTGCCTATCGCGGTGATTTCCTCAAGCGTGACGGTCGATTCATCCCCTTCATCCGCGGTGCCATCATGGGGTGGTTCTACCATCATCATTGGGGGCCAGGGACTCTGGTCGTGACTAGGAAAGAGTCCCCCGATGATGACCTGTAGTACCTGCAATCACCAGAGCATTGCTCGGTTGGAGCTGTCGTGCCCTTAGTTTTAGCCATTACCACCCGATAGGTGTCACCCCATGGATTCGCGTTGGTTTTCAAACACAGACCCTCAAAGCAGGCTCGTCTGCTGGCCTTTATCTCTTTCTTAAGCGTGGCCTTAGTGGCCACGCGGAGCTCCGATATTTCCACGCCCTTTGCATCCTCCTTCTAGCTTGGTGGCAAGATCTCCGCAGGTTTACAATCGTATCTGTCCACCAGTAAACTGGCAGCCTTCCATCCCTAGATTTGACCTTTCTTGGCATGGTTACGTCGCACACTTGTGTGAGAATTGATACGAGTTGATCCCCACGAGGATTTTGGGTATCACTCAATCCCTGTTCCCGCTCTAGTGCCTCTTTAAATACTTCCCTATCGAAGTACGACGTCTTCCATCTGCGGACGAACGGAGTGGGTACTCCTTCCTCTGCGTGCTGCCTAGCTCTGTGGGTGATGCTACAGCGAACCACCAGGTGGTCGCTATAGGTGTAGCCATCCCCACTCTCCAGTTGTTGCCTAGGGCTGTTGAACGTCACGTCGATGATCGACTCCGCTTCATTGCTATGGTAGGTACTACTAGTACCTACGTTAGCCAGGTCTAAGTTGAGTCTCGCCATGGCCTCCAGCAGTATCTGGCCCCTTGGGTTGGTCAGGCGACTACCCCATTCTAACGCCCAGGCGTTAAAGTCACCCGCTACCACCAGCGGACTGCGGCCAGTTAGCTCTGTTGTCATTCGATCCACCATTCGCGAGAACTGCTCCACCGACCATCTTGGTGGCGCATTGCAGCTGCAAATGAATACTCCGTTCACTTTTGCAACCGCAAAGCCCTCGTTTGAAGTGGACACTACCTCCTGGACCGAAATCTTGCCCGTCATCCATATTGACGCCTTCTTACCCCTAATCGCAACCCAGTTTCCGTTACCGGCAGGGATATGGGTCGGATATTATTGCAATATTCGTTCCCGACTCGCGAACTGCCTGATAAAACATGCAAATACTCCACACATCGGCGCCTAGATCAGCGAGCCTCGCGTCTTCGCGCATCGCCTTGAGCACTTAGACTCGTCGGTTTTAACGATGAGGGCCTCACCGCGGTTACGCTTTCACGCTAGGCTTCTATGCTCCTTTTCTTTTTGAGATCTGTTTCCCTTTTTCCGGACCTTGGTCCAGGGGTTTTCCATACCTCTGGAAGGGTCGTCACTCATGCCTCTCCGGTTATCCCATCCGTTGCTGGGACCGGCCTTGTCACTTGGGCCACTCTTAGCCCTTGGGGTTTTACGTGCCATCGAGTTGGCGTTGGTGCTATTGGCACCTTTACCGATCTTACCACCCTTGCCGCCATTGCCTCGTTTGCCGCTCTTGGTGCTGGGGTCGCTCACCTCACGCCCCGCAGTACGTGCAGTTGGACCCGCCCGTCCCGACACCACGATCACAAAGGTCTCTGAGCCCATAAGGCCGTCAGATACCAGCCGCTTCATTGAGCCACCGAGTGCGGTTTCCCCTGGCGACTGCCTTGCACGCTTCGAAGTCCTCACCATCACGTTAGGTGGGGCAGGATCTCATGCTTCTGTCTGCGTGCGTCCGGATTCCCTCGTCTTTTCGACTGCGACTAGTCTTGCCATTGCGCTGGCACTTTGTTCGGCTAGAAGCTTAGCCTCTACCTAATCTCTCTCCCGGCATGCCACCTGAACGGACCTACGAAGCTGAAGTAAGCGGTGTTTAAGGTCCTTGCTGATGTTGTTGCGAGACGACGTAACGTCGATTATCGCATTCAGCTGTTCAGCGACTACAAACACTTTTGTAAGCGTATCGTACTTCTTCTCCATCGCCCGCATGGGTCAAGGCCCACCTATGGCCTCTCCCGTTTTTCCGAAGACCCCCGCATCCGAAGTAAGTATTACAGAAGAAGCCTGGAATACTCCATTTAACCGATATTACATGATATAAAGGATCTTGATTTCTAGTGAAAACTAGATGTTTAGATGCTGATATCAAGAGAGTCTTTATCACGTAATAAAACATGTCTGGATATATTTGTTGTATCTTTGTCGCGTCAGTCCCACACCACGTAAGATTTTCTTTTAGTGTATGGTTTAGCTGTTAGTGGATCCTTTCACCTTTGCGTAGACGTGCATACCGTTTACTTTTAATTTGAAGTTTTGAAAATGGTGTCTCGACAACAGAAGCTGCGAAAGTTTCTCAAATAAAGACAAACAGATAAACTAGTTCAATTTGCAAATTGCGAGTTTTCATATAAAACAAACAGTTCATGATTAAAAAAAGGAAAAATCTCCCAGTTCTTTGCTTCAAATCCGAAAGTTTTCAAATGTATTAGATCAAACAGATAAACATTCGGGCCATAGTCGATGTCTTTGGCTTAACTGATCTTTTGTTTTAATTGGTACTTCTGAGAAACACATTTTGGATGGAAACAACAAAAATATTGGCATAAAACAACTTTAATTTTAATTCCTTTATGGTTATATTTTCATGTAGAAAGCACCAAAAGCTTGCTTGTTTCAAGCTAAAATCATTGTGATTTGAAAGTAGAATCAAGTTATTGTCATGTTTGTTGCTTCAAATGCAACTGGTTTTTTCGTGCATTTGATAAATATGGTTTTGAACGTGGAAGTGGATAAAAAAAATAAATTGCAATGACTTCTACTGTATTGTAACAATCAGAATGCCTCACAATAATGTAGAAAAACCTCGTTAGATAAATGTACGACTCGATATGTAAGCTCTGCATCTTGCGGCTGTATAACATACTAGGTTGTTTTTTATCACGGAGTAGTGTAGAATAACGGCCTACTATTTCTCTCTAAATAATCAGTTTCATTGGGAATCAGTCACTTCGTGGCGCAAGCAGGCGTGGAAAAAAAGCATTTTGAAACGAGTTATGCCGTAATCCCGACCACCTAGAAAGTTCGAATTTCTGGAAAGCTCGACCCTTAATCTAAGTTGTTCGGTCATTACGTGGCACTAGTGAGCATGAATATGAGCATTTTTGAAAAAAATAATATACATAGTTATCCCGTACACCTAAAATGTTCGACCCTTCGAAAAGTTGTTCATAAGGTCAAGAACTTTCGGAAATTTGGAGTGTATGGTTCGGAATTCGGACACTACGTGGTGCTAGTGAGTGAGGAAAAGGAAGGAGTTAAAAATCAGCCCTGAAATGCGTAAAATTACCGGAGTAAAAGATTGGAACCATTTATTCTAAGTGAGAAGTGTAGACTAAGGGCATCTTCAACGGCGATCCAAATCGTGGATTGCATATATTTTTTTAGACCAAACGCAAAAACATCGCTGCACCGCTGTTGTAAATTTTGTTTTATACTGGATCTATTTTGCATCATTTTAAAACTGGTATAAGTTTTGATCTATTCTTGCAGCAATTTGGAACAAGAAAAATATCGTTCCATATCACTACACGCTACTTGATAATACCAATTATTGAGTAAAATTTCAGCTTTTACTAAACAATAACTCAATTTTATTGAGTATATTCCGAGGAATATTTAAATATGTGAGCCGAAAAGTAACTGTGTTTGCTGCATGTGATGTTGGCGGTGGAATAAAAAGTTGTGTTGCTGTCGAATGCTGATAATTACCTCCACTTGCTCCCGGTGCTAGTGAATTGCCTTTTCGTTTCATTCCTTCATAACGAATGCTTGTCTTAGTTTTTTGACAGCCACTGCATTTTCCGGAAAACGATGACTAGATCAAAATGCGGAGTTTCCGAGATTCCGAATAGTATTTCGATTGCTCGGAAATGAGAAGAAATGAAGTCTTCAAAGTTAACAATCTGTTTATTGATAGATTGGTCATACATTCAACTGTATGAGCTTGCAAATAGCTCATACAGATAAATTTTGGAGAAGCCTCTAGTTGACTCTAGTTGTCGCATAATGTCCAGGAACACCGCTCTTGGCATGCAGAAACGTAGAAAGTGCTTCTCGTTGTAGGTTTGCGTGTCGCTAAAGTAGTCTTGGAACAGCTAATGACCGGAACGGAAATCACGGTCGACGTTTGGGCGTCATCCAGGATGTGACCCTCTCCGTTTCGACTCTTGTTTATCCGCTGCCAAACTACAAATCAGCATTATTTAATATCGTTTTAATGAAATGCATACATTCACACACTCACCTTTAGCCAAACGAAAGAGCAAGTATTCCTTGTCGTCAGCTAACGATGCACTACTGGCATTAAAAATTATTTGGTCCAACCAATCAATGGCAAAATGTTTGTGAAAAATCTGCGATCTCAGAAAAAAAAATCTGATCTCTGATATTGAATGATCGACAGGATGACAGGTGTTGGCGGGTTTAACAACAAGAAATACAACACCGGTGCGGGGAACGCAAAGTTGGTCAATTTTAGCTAGTTCTATTCAAGTTTCACTGATGTAAATCAGGTATAAAGTTGATCTAAAAATAGACCGCCACTGAAGATGCCCTAAGAAATGCTACATTAGTTTTAGAAGGAGTTCTAATTAGGACATGGAAATTAGCTGTAAGATAGCATTATTTAAGTAAGCACTTGTTTGGCACATATCATCAAAGTTTTAGGCTTATTCTTCACAAATACACTTTACCTTAAATTCTGTTGATAAATAGTAACTTTGATTTGATTTAATTATATAGAATTTAGACTAATTCAGATGAACCAACATTCGTACATAAATTAGCTCTTGCACTAATAGGTTTGTTTACATCGATTATTTGCCCTTCATACGATCACTCTTTTGAGCGATGACCCTTTGGTTGTCGCACGGGTGTGGACGGGTTTGACCTTTAGCGTTTGCTGCAGTGGGGACGATGGGGCTCGTTGGATCCATATACGTGGCTGGATCAACACATTTGAATATGAAGCCGTCCAAAGAGCGTAGATGCCAAGAGGAAGAATAGCGGAGCGCAAATTACTCAGGTAACTGATCGGCATTATCAGATGCTACAAGCATTATATTAGCATAATATAACCATAGAATTTTCTGTTAAGTAGCATTGAAAGCAATGACATTCTGTTTCTAACTTTCTAGATGGCCGGGATCACGATATAAGCTCGTTCAAAATTGCTCTATTTTGTATGCCCACTAGCACCATACAGTGGCGTAATTCCGAACCATACCCTGAAAATGTCTTTTACTTTCTACGGCAAGTTTAGAACAAACCTGATTAGAAGTACTGAAACGTTCGAGTGCAGGATTGTGAAATTTTTGTCAACCTTCTGAAACTTAATGCCATCCTCCATAAACTGACGACAGTTGTATTTTTTTTATAGAAAAACTGCTTATGCAATTTCAGCTAGCTACGTGTTGTTGGCCAGCATTAGCACAAAGTCATGGGTCAAAGCAAATTACATATTAGTCACAAGCCGTAACATGTACCGTACCATCTACTAAAACGACAAAATATAAAATCACTTCAATGGCTGGCTTCCGTTGGCACAGCAACCATTATTGTCATCGCGTACTTGATCAGCCTGTAATTTGACTCGCTCCGATAGTTTCCAACTCCAATCGGATGAAAAGTCACCGCCGTGATAATGAGTAGATTCATCCAGCCAAACGTCGAAGCGACCGACGACGGTCACGTACCTATGTCAATCATCTTCACTATCCCTTTCGGTATTACATGAATTGCGAGGCGGACGTTGCCGAATTGACCGATGAACCGAAACGAGCATAAGTACACCCCATGAGGAGGCTCCACCATGACACAATCCAACAACTGCCATGCATCAGGAACATTGACACCATTCTGTTTTACAACCCTTCATCGCGGCGCAATAGCGTTGAACTTGTCTCCAAGCTGTGTAATTTGCGCGAGTTCCCTCGAATGGAAAATCAAAGCGCAACTGCCGGATCGACCTTCAGTTTGGAAAGCTGCCACCAAACCGGAGAGGAAGGAAACTGACTCGTTTTTCGGACCGTGTTGTTTTGTTTTAGCATTTTTTTTTTCTGTTTTTTGTGCATAATGGCTACGTTTCCATGCATGTTTGTCAGTTTACCATGACAAAACAGAAAACGAAAATCGCAATATATTGGTGACGGCAGTCACATGTGGCCTTGACTGGGTTGGATGAATTGTGGATCGATGGATGGTTGGAAAAGGAGAGGACTGTAATTAATAAAATGAGTTTGATTCGATGATTGGCGTCTATTGTGGAAAGCTTGTTATGGTAGATGATTGCAGGGAAATGCAAAGATGATCGTTATATTTATATACATTAATGCGGTTTCGGAAAGTTGATTATTTATTTCATATGTGCATCACATTGAAGAAATTCGATAATCAAAGCATGTCATGGTAGAAGACTCCGCTCGATCCTAATTAAATCAGTTAGAGTATTAAATTTAAATACGGGAAAGTGCGTACGTATTACTAAGCAGTCATTGAAAAAAGCCTCGCATTTGGCTTCAGAGTTGTGAAGTCATTCATTCGTTCTATTAAAGAACACATACTTATCATAAGAGAAGTTTCCGCGATAAACCAATACACTTTGTACCGTTTGTGGTATGGATAGAAGAAATATTTGGTCAAAATAGCAGCCAAAAGTTGAAACAAAAAACAGCATAAACATCGAGCCTTATATCCCGGTAATATTTCAAACGTTTAATGCTGCTACTATTTTTATCTTATTTTTTGTTTAAACAATTCTAAATTAAATGATAATAACACTCAAAGCTATTATCACAAGGTTTTGTTCAACGAACCATTCCATTTCCATGACTTGTTCTTTTTACTGGTTCCCAAATAAAAAGTTTTTATTTTTTAACTAGATTTATAATAACGAAGTATTTCATCGCACCTATTTCGTTAACCTTCCTCGGGTGTTAAATAAAACTAACACATAAGTCATTAGGGTCAATATTGACCCAGATTTCAATCCTTACTAGAATTATGAAATCTCAACCTAGACACAATTTTAATACCCGATTTCAAAGGTGATGGTCTCAAAAATGCATTGGTGGAAGATAAAATCTGATTCCAATAACATTGGCTACCAGAAATCTGCATACAAAACATTCCAGACTAATTGTAAAGAGTTACCCAAGCAACACCAAACCGTCATAATTAGTTGCAGTTGATTGTGACCTAAAGAAGTTACATTGAAGTTCAATCAACTGATTTGCAACAAGTGTGCTGCTAGGATACCGTCTTGCTGCTAGGATACCGTCTTGAGTTTCTCAGAATTTCATTTGTCGTCTTCTGACATTATCGTAGTCGTTCCAGATTATACCGCAGAGATGGTCCTGAAGTCTATCTTTGCCAAATGAAGCGCTAGAGAGTTACCGTATTCGCCAAAGTTTCTCAGTGTGTCATTTGTCGTCTTGTAAGATTATAATACTGTGGGGCAACCCCGGCGTAGTGATTAACATCCATACCTCTCACGACAAAGTCACGAATTCAAATCTCACCCCTGAACAAGTTACGAAAATACCCAATAAGGTATTTGAGTGACAACGACGGGAGATGAACCAGCACAGGGCTGAAAATCTCGATAACAAATGAAAAAAAAAAAAGATTATCTTACAAGTTCCAGATATTACCGCAGAGATGGCGGATTTGCAAAGATAAGCTGCAGCGCCATCTATGTGATACGATCTGGAACAAATGTGATGATATCAAATGTTTTCATTTTACATTCTCAACAACTTTGCTGAAAACGGCAACTCTCTAGGGTTTCATTTGGTAAGTATAGACTGCAGCGGTGCAATTTGGAACTAATATAATAATGTCAAGTGCCTGCATTTTACATTCTCAACAACTTCAACTAGGACAGCAATTCTCCAGCTTCATTTGACACAGGTAGACTGCAGCGCTATTTCTTCAGCATGATTTAGAACTAATATTATAATATCGAAAGACATTTTGTAGACGAAGTAGAATTAGGGTAACACCGTTCTTTTAGCAATTCGGTTGCTTTATTTGCAGCTGTAATGCTCTAAAACTAAAGGAAATAGTTTAAATAAATATAATGCAATTAATAATAACTTAATAACTTACAATTCTGGTGACCCTATTCACCTAAACTACTTCTTATCGGCAATTCTGGCCGAGATTTCTGTATCATTTATTTAAAAGCAAGTTTAGGATAAGTTTCTAGTTTATAAGGCATGATTTTACTTACAGTGTATATATTTTAACTCTTAATAGGAAATAATTAGATTCCTAGGTATTTGATTAGGTAATTTAGATGTAACTTTCAATTTTAAGTAGCAATCAATTCAATCACAATAGAATTCTTCTCCTCAGCACTTATCTATTGTTTTAGTTTTGCCACATCACTGCCCTGGACATTCTTCTCACAATTCATCGCCTGTCGAGTTGACAGCTAACTATCTCCTACTCAGTGTGTGTGCCGTGTCCCTAGGGTAACTTTTATCGGGTGTAGTGACGACCGTTACGCTTCGCTCAACACACTGAGAAACTTTGCTCCAGACGCCAATTCTCTACAATGAGTCTAAAATGTTTTATATGCATTTCTGTTAACACAGCTAAGCTAAAGCTCTATTCAAAGTAAATTTGGACGCATTCAAGTGATCATAACTCAAGAATAAAACAACATGCACGATTGATCAAACCGTCAAACAAACAGGTAATTATTCAGCTTTCAACAAATTATTACATTTCACCGTTTCGTCCCACTTAACTTGTGATCGATTCCATCATGATCTGCACAGTCGCCGGTGACACTGTACTAAGGTCCAGATCATGAATTCACGAGGAAACATGCTCCCATCGCCTGAACTTGAAACTAAAATTGCTCTAAATCGGACAATTTTTAAGCTACAAAAAAATTTATGTATGAAAATTCCATGAATTTTTTGCGCTACAACTTTGCTCAAGAGTGTAAACGTCTATTTCTGCAAATAAAAATATTATTTTTTGTATTTCCGTGACAATGGGACCACCCTTATTTTAACCAACATCAAAGAATGGGCCTTAGTGATACAAACCATGTTGTACAACATCACTTTGCTGTAAAGTTTCAAGTTTAGGCGATGAGAGCATGTGCCTTGTAAATTCGTGATCTGGACCATAGTGCAGACTGTACTGGCTAACTTATTCCACTTTAAACGCATTTGTTGTGCATTGGTCACTTCCTTACCGCATCCTCGAGGTTTTCGCTTGACAATTGCCCAATATTTTTCGGTCGGTCTGAGCTCAGGACAATCCGGAGGATTAATCTCTTTGGCTGGCTAGATCCGGCCAAAACATAACGTTGGTCTTGTGCTGCCAAGGGAAGAGTAAAATCCGACTTTTCAGACACTCTTTAATGTAAACCTTCGACGTCATTGTGTGAGATGTGATGAAAACCTTGGTTTTAAGGTCTATAACTGCAGATTCCTTGCCAAATCATTAGTTTCCGAGCAAACTTATCACGAATAGAGTTGAAGAGAAAGTGTATTGATAGTTCCGTATAGGGCAGGCTTTGAAAATTTTCATAATTAACAAGGCATAGTGTGTGCATTAGTAGGTGGTTTATGGTGTAAACTATAGTTTTGGATGCGACAGGTAAATGGTGTGCATGTCAGATTCTGTTAGTAACTATCGTGCGACGCGATATTTTGCCGACAGATCTTGGCAAATTGCTGATGCGTTAAGGGAAGGTCCATTAATTATGTCACGCAGTAAGGGGGGAGGGGGGGGGTCCATATTTAAGGTCCATAAAAAAACGTGACAAGGGGGGGAGGGGGGTTTGTAAAAAGTCGTTTTTTGCGTGACGTAATTAATGGACGTTCCCTAAGTCATCAATAATAAGAGTGTTTCCAGAGAGTGTGCTAATGGGAGGAGTCTAGAGAGGTAAGTTGTTCGAGCAACATTCATTTTCTTTGGCCAACCAGCTTGCTTCCCGCCCATAATTGGACCTGAAGATCAGGCTTATTTAAATTCTCGAATATTTAAGATGTTTAGGAGTACATAATGACCCAATTATGTTCAATCTGACAAAGTACCATTCTTACGTCAGACGCGCGTAGTAGCAGGATGCTAAATTCAGTCAAAAGAGCGCCTCGCCTACGTGATATCACAGGAAAGGCAGCAGGCACTTCTGGAGGTTTCCGTCTCTATAGGTTTGCCCATTCATGGTACCCGTTATGATATCTTAAACCATATGATGTTAAAACTTCTTGACCTATATTTGAAGCATCTCTTGACTCACCGGGATATGCATCTGGCGTTTCTGCAAAAACAAAACATAGAGAGCTTCTTCACCCACCTTTGGGTATCGAGGTGCCTTGAAGCGCTTGCGTTTAGCTGTAATATATTCATCCTGAAAGCTTAGTTCCAATTTCAACTAGGGATAGTTTTTGTGTCTTACCAATAATTTCTTGGAACACCCCGAACTTCGTAAGATTTTTTTTATCTTCGAGTTTTTTCAGCCTCGGGCTGGTTGATCTCTCGTAGTAGTTTGTTACTCAAACACCGCTTTTGGGTAATTCGTAACTTGTCCGGGGGTGAGATTCGAACTCGTGACTTTGGCGTGAGAGATATGGATGCGAAGCAGTACGTCGGGGTCACCCCCGTAAGAATTCGGTTCTTGGTATATTTTATCAAATACTAGCTGAACCCGGTGCGAGCCTTGCTACAAGTGTAACTAGATGAATAAAAGTTTAATAGTACTGGCGCTTTTATGTTTTTTTAGGAATGAGTTTTGTTAAAATATGTGTGTAATTTTTGCAAAATAAAACGAAGGTGTGGGTTTTTAAATTTACCCTTGGATCGGTTATTTGTAACATAGATTTTCTTGCAGTGTAAAAGCACTTTATACACTGATTATTAATTTTCGTTTGTATTACGATATCGAAGGTAGAACTAACAAATCTATTCGTTGTTTTCTGCAACGCAACTGAATTGTAGTTTTTAAGAATTTACCTTCGTATTTAATGCCACACGCGCTACTGCCACAAGCACTAAGCATTTCTTGACAAAGAAAGAACATTCGCTCATTCTACGAAAATAATACGAGTAATTTGTTACCAATAAAAAAAGAAACGGCTCTCTGGTGGTTGCATGAACGACTGACAGATCTACTTTATCGGCTCACAATATAAATGAAAAAAGCGCAACCACGAAAAGTTGTCCTTGACATGGGGATTCGATCCTGCATTTTCAGAGAGAGCTGTTCATGCGTCTGTGGTTGATCTCACTAGGCCACGTTGACTTGTGAGGAGTTGATTTTTTGATTATTGTGCATGAGGTTCTAACTCTCGACAGCGCTTTCATTTTTATTGTGGGATAAATTAATGCTTCCCATCATCCCAGCAGGAACACGAACATTTATCAGTACGGCCGAAGAGAAGCAGCGATTGACTGGTATTCGCGAAATTCATTTTGTGTATTGTACGAAAAAGGTGTAATGATAGCATTTTGTTAGGTGACAAGCAATATGAATGTTTCATACATTTTACGAGACATTTGATCTATGTACATAATCCATGTTTACGATACGAGTGAAGGCTAATTTACGAAAATAAATTTTCAGTGTTGACAAAACATTTATCTTCAAACTACGCCGTATCCTGTCAGTTTGAACGTAATTTACTCTTGTATAACCTTAGATTAACTTCTTGTGTATAATGTAGAACTGTGAGTAACTCCAGCATCCCCCATTTCTGACTAAGAAGAGGTTCAAACTTCTATCAGAACATGATGCTTACGCGAGAAATACACATTTTGTGTTTTAGTTGCTTGGATAATTCTCAAGTGAGAGCCTCCCCTTCTAAAGAGGGGAGGGGTTTCGAAACACCGTAGGAACATTTATCACCTCCAAAACCTTCAAATGCCAAAATCCTGCCTTCAAAATAAACCCACATGCCAAATTTGGTTCTATATGC
This sequence comes from Aedes japonicus, assembly GCA_034211315.2. Classification (NCBI taxonomy): domain Eukaryota; kingdom Metazoa; phylum Arthropoda; class Insecta; order Diptera; family Culicidae; genus Aedes; species Aedes japonicus. The sequence continues at coordinate 76,203 of JASCZW010000682.1, read as the reverse complement.
TTGATTAGTGCTTGAATTATGCAAAAATTTGTGTTTCATTTGTATGGGAGCCTCGAACCACTGTAGAAACATTTCTTGCCTCCAAATTCCCCCAATGCCAAATTTGGTTCCGTTTGATTTATTAATTCTCTAGTTATGCAGAAATTTCAGTTTAATTTGTATGAGAGCCCCCTTTTATAGAGAGGAGAGGGGTTTCAAACCACCATAAAAACATTTCTTGCCTCAAGAAACCCCACATATAAAACATTGATTTCATTTGCTTGAGTAGTTCTCGAGTTATGTAAAAATTTGTGTTTTATATGTATGGGAACCCAACTTCCAGAGAAGGAAGGGTATTTTTTGGGATAAATTAATGCTTCCCATCATCCCAGCAGGAACACAAATATTTATCAGTACGGCCGAAGAGAAGCAGCGATTGGCTGGTCATAAGAACTATCATAAGAACCCTCAAAAACCCGTTCATACAAAATTTCACGCTGATTGGTTTAGTAGTAGTAGAGTCAATACGGTTCAGACAGACAAACAGACAGAAATTCTTCTTTATATGTATAGATTTAGAATATATAGTGGAAGCAAAATCAATTATTTACTTTTGCAATATGGGTCTCACTGACACTCCATTTTCGAGGTCTTGGATTATGGCTGGTCTCTTCGCCAGACACATTGGTTGGGCTTTCCCATTCGGGGCATTTTGGAAGAAAAGTTTAAGAACCCCTGGAAATCGATGTTCCTTGTGAAATTACGAGGAAAAGCAAACTTTCAGAAAATTTGGAATAAGATCCCTGAACGAGTGAATTAATGCTTTTCCGAAACGGTTCAAGGCAATTATTTAACTTAACTTAACAGTTGATTATTTAACTTAACTATAACGTAACATAAGTTAGAGCTATGGCTGCAATTTTAATTCTATGTGAACAGCGAAAACAGAGAGATGGATTTAGAAGTTTTTGAAATAGATAACCTTCATCGTGATTTTGCTACCAGTAGCATGGCAATAAAGTTGCAGCCTTAGCTCTGGATGGCGTAATATTTGGTGGTTATAACAAAAAAAATACAAAACACGAACAGTAGAGAAAAAAACGAAGAAAAACGTTGAGATTTGTTTTGCTCATAGACACTGAGTGGAATATAGCAGTTTTTTAAAGTTTCAGAGTGCGAATTGAAAATGTCATGTTGAGGACATACGGAATCTATCAGGTTGACAGGTTTAGAGTACCCCGGATTGAAGCAACTACCCGAGATACTTTGGTCATAAAATGACTTTGAACAGAACGTTTTCAAACTCAGCAAGCCGTTTGAATGATTCGCATGATTGCTTTCTTTATTTTTTTTTTGTAAATCAACCTGTCCTACAAAACCGGAAAAGAGTGAGACCTTCATATAATTGTTCGTTTATTTTCGCCCACTTTTCAGCGTCCACTATTGAAGATGGAAGAAATTAAACATAAGGTGAAATGTGTAACCTTATTCTTTTCTGTTTTGTTTCACACCCTTCGATGTGTGACGTCGTTAGGCCGTCACATTTGTTCTTTTAATTACTTTGTTGTTTTTGCCATTTTTTTTTTTTCGAGCCCCCATTCCATTCGGCAATTAAAGCGTCTGCAATGGGACGGGCGGGCGCGCGCGTAGATCACTTCATTAAGTGCGAGAGGAAGTTCTTCATTAAGCGAAAGAATTAACCGCTTGAATTCTTCGGAGTTCTCGTCAATAATATGTCTTGTAACTTTATTTTATTTTTATTTTTTTGAAGATTGCTTATTTAGCAAAAAAAATTATGCATTCAGGTATCGCATGTTATCCAGTAAATCTCTCCCATGATATATAGGTCAACGTAATTATGAACCGCTAGAACGTGTCGAATCACTATGAGATCATGTTGAATCATCATACGTGTTGATTAGCACCGTCAGCCGGCGCAGTTTCACATGGAAGTTAAGCATGGTTGTTCAACAAAAAAAAACAAGAACTCTTCCCACGGGCAATGGCGTGACTTTTTATTCCAATGCAATGCGGGTGGGAATAGCACCGGAAGCATGTGAGCCACCAGCAAGTGGCAGTAAATCGAAGGTCAATATCCTCATAACAATTTATTTACTAGCGGGAGATCTAAACACAGAACAGGCGCACTCTGCAAAATATTGCGTTAATAGGGCGCTTGCTCGGTGCTATTCAATTGGTTCGAGGCAATGACTATTGTTTTCTATGCAAAACAGGTGCACGATTCTTTGGTGTTAGTTGAAACTCAGAAGACCCTTAGCTATGTAGTGAAGGTGTGAAAACTTAGAAGAAGATATACAATTAAATTCAATATTAGCCTTATAAAATAAACACGATTCTTGTCAATTCCATATGAAACGCTACGAGCAAGCGCTGTGTCAAGCCACCTGCTACATTTTTTTTATGTAGAATTGAAGGGAAAAAAATATAAAGCAACATTAGCCGGACGAACAGGGGACGAATGAATGAATGAATGAATGAATGCAAACGAAAGATGGCGTGAAGCTCATATATGATCATGACTAATTCAACACGTCCACCGATTGTAACGATTGAGGGAGCACACTCTCCGGTAATTATGCACACAGTCTAGGTTGGCTTTTGATCGTTGTTTTGCGAGCTATCGCAGGTGACAGAGGGGCTTACGTTTCGATTATGAAGTGATAGGTATTGATATTCATTCATCGCATTATTTGATGAGAAAACTTTTTTTATTATTATTTCCATTACTGATGCTCATCAGCCTGCGCACACCTTCAATCATGCATTGGCTAGGTGTTTCCAACAAATTCTTCATCCGACCGCTGGTGTCGCTGGTGTCTGTTCCATTAATCTACAAATTCCGATGTTGTTTGAGAAGGAAATAATTTCTCATCACCATGAGGCTCTAGGAACAGACAGCACTTTTTTTTTGTTAGAACAAAGTACTTAAGAGAGAGTATTGATAGTTCCGTTAGCGCACGGCAGGCTGTGAAAATTGAATAGAATTAGTTTTTGAAATTGAGCAGATGGCATTGTGAGGTAGTATTTCGAAATTCTCTCAACAATTTTGTTCTAGCAAAAAAAAGTGCTGTCTATTCCTAGAGCCTCATGGTGATGAGAAATTATTTCCTTCTCAAACAACATCATCATGGATCGTTACTCCGCGTATGGTAGAATACAAAGAAAGACTATATCAGTGTTCAAATTCCGCTTAATCCTCACCCAATACTTCTCTATTGGCTGGGACTAGGACAATTTGATGGATTCAGCTTTTTTGGTATGACCTAGACTACATTGTTGTTGTACCATGTGAACTTTGTGGTGGAAGCATGGGACAGTGGTATGGTAGACTTCATACCGCAGGAACATATTGCATATCAAACCAGCACTTTTAGACCACACTTCTTGACTTGAATCGACCTTTCTGCATCGCTTGCATTCTCTCTTACGGCAGTTTAGTATTGTGGAAGGGTTTTTGAGATCTCTCAAGAGTTTAATCCAATTCGCAATACTTATTAAGGGCGCGTCACTCACATTGAAACTGTTGAAGTAGCTTTCACAGCATCACAACCGAATCGATAGGATGAAGACAATAACTATGTTTGTCCCCTCTACGACTCCGGTTGTGTGTCCAATATCAGCTTGATTGATACCCCGATGCTTCCTTCGAACCCAGTATGTATGTAGTATTTCGTCAACCGACGTAGGCCTTACATTTACATACACATTTTAACATATACATTTTTCCTTAGGGGCTGTTCATAAACCACGTAGACAATTTAGGGGGGGGGAGGGGTTTCGAAAAAGTCTACGTTTTTCTACGATGGGGGAGGGGGGGATATACCAAAAGTCTACGTAGACCCTTTTTTTCTACAAAACAGAGAAAAATACCGTCAAAACAAACATATTCCAGGTAAATCCAAACATAAAATTAGTTTATTTTGGCTGCAAACATAAACTTGCTATCTTTCTAACATATTCTACACAGATAAAAAGAAACACTGCATTTTCTGCGTTATCTAATGCACATAAAGGGAATGCTAGATTTGGCAGAACATAATGGGACATTTCATGTAAATTTAAGCCAGATAACGCCTAAATCGAGCCTATGAAAGATTGTATGAAAGATTGCAAACAATATCGTTGTTCACGCTGTTTTGGCTTGGAATTACACGAGGGGAAATTTTACGCGTTTGTTAAAATTAATTATTTTTTTCTGTGTATGTTTACATCGATGTTTAAAATTAAAATCGAATTATGTTTATTTTAAACGTATTAATGATACGACTAAACATACAAATTTTGGATTTTACTGGTTGCGTTCTTATTTCAATTTATTTATTCTATGAGTCTTGGTTATTTGGATTGAGCTTAAATGCTAACATGTTCCAGTTTCAAGAAGTTTGCTCAAATGTGCACTACACACAGTTTCGAGCCCTGAACTATGATAAACATCCAATCAGTGTAATATGGCAGCTATTTAATTAATGGAGCATAACATCGCGTTCCCACTATAACCTATATAACGTGATATAGACTATCTACATATAAGTATCTATACATCTAAAGACTGTCTACGTTAAATTTCGGACACCAAATAAATTTTAGCAAAACAAAATTTTCACATTATTCAAAAATATCGATTGTTTATTTCACAATAATATATTTATATCTACATTAGAAACAGTTGATTAAGATGTTAATTCATCTTTCTGTTAAATTCCAAAACTTCCTGTGGTACACCCGTGAACAGGTTCCGTACGGGATTCTCGGAAACGCCCGACGATTCTCCATTTTCTTCTTAGTTTCGAAGAGTTTCTGCTTAATTAGAACCCAGTACTTCTCTATTGGGCGAAGTTTTGGACAGTTTGGTGGATTGGCTGTTTTTGGCACGTATTTGACCTCTTCAACTTTATACAGACAAAACAGACTGGAGAGTCGTGGTTTTTGATAAACAATAGCATCCGCTTTTGCAGACATTCTTTCTCGTACACATCCTTATTGATAGTGTCGGTAGAGACGAAACTTTTTAATTTTCAACCACAACTACATATGGTTTGCCAAATCAAACACTTCTTCGAGAATTTTTACACCTTCTTTGTCCGAAAATGCTTGACAACGGCGTTCGTTTGCATTGCGGAATAAAACGCCAGACCCTGAAGCGATTTAAAGTCTTCGAGTACGTATGTTTCGTCGTCCATTATGATACAAGAAAATGTTTGCGAAAAATTGGTGTCAAGCACCTTAGTACGACTTTTTGCAGTGAAATTTTGCATGTCATCACAGTTGAGCACCTTTTTCACTTTGTACGGCTTCAGTACTTGCTCCTGCTTCACTTTTTGTACGTTTGATTTTGACTACCCCGCCACATTTTGCACAGAAAGATAGAGATTTTTTCTCAATAATGGCTATCACCTTCTTGTCCATTTATCCGGAGCACACTTTTTGATTTGTTCCACTTCCAACTTTCCGATCCACAGTCAAGTGCTAGCCAAATGATTTGCAAACACATAGCACGGTACTTTTGGGAATTTGAGTTTCTTGGCAGGATCGCGTACCGATAAATTCGTATTTCACCGCCGTTCGTAAAAAATGCGTGTCCACTTGATTCATCGCCATTTTACTGAATGTAACAAGAATGTAAACATGTTGTACCACGAAATAAAGTGGAAAATTCAGCTGTCACATGAGTGAAACGTTTTAGCGATCCGTGAAATAATTCAAAAACTACATAGAAAAGAAAGTGTCTGATATTAACGTTAACAGGCTTTAATTTTCACCAAAAATAATTTGAGTGGCATTTGATATCAAGATCGTAATGTTAGTTATAATGTGAACGGGGTTTATTGCTATATGCTAGAATTACTGTCTCTAATCATCTTTTTGAGAGGAAACAAGAGACAGTAATTTGAGTGTGTTGGTTGTGTTTCTCTATTCGTTTTTTTTTTCAACATTGATGGATCGAATGCATGATACTAACTCAATAGTATGTTTATGATATCAACCACCAATGCAACATATCTCGTTCATAATTGGTTGCAGAAATGAGATTGTGACTTAATTGAGTCACATTGCAGTTACTTTGACTTATTTGCAACAAGTGTGCTACTAGGGCATTGAGTATTTTTATTTGTACGTGAATGAGATGATATTTGATAGTTAACTTGCTCCCATTTGACAAACATTTAGTAGAGGATTTTAGCGCATGTTGGAGAAAATAGAAAATACATTAAGAGGTCTGGGAAGACGTCAACATACTTTGAAAAACTTTCAAAGAAGATAAACTGAACTTGATATCTTAAGTGAAAACAAAAATTGCCGCAAATGCTTTTAGTGTGGACTGCATTTTGCGACAAAAGTGAACGCAGATCAACGCAAAAGCATCCACAAGGCAGATATTTCGTCGAAGAAAATGAGATTCTGTTGCAACGCCAGGAAGAAATTCTTTGTGAGGTCGACGAGAACCGTAGCTCCGTTCTCGTTCTATGAATGTTCTATGAAGTTCTATGAATAGAATCACGTTTTGTCGAATGGTAAAGTCCATTGATTCCATCCAAGAAACAATTCCACCAGAAACTTCCGCTGATGAACTTTAATTATTGGTTCAAGCAGCCATGTTGTGGGCATTTTTAGCATTTGCATGATTGATTGTTGTTATTTTTTATTTATGCAGTATGATTATGAAACAAAATAAAAATAAATAACTGAATAACCTGATTGTTTGTGTTCTATTTCATAAACCGTTCCTCAAACCCCCACAGCCCAGGGGAAAGTTACTCTGCCACCTTGTGTTAATACTCTCAAAACACAATTTGCCACAAAAACACACTCACAACCACATTGAATATAAATGCATACCTGGCACCACTTACACGAATCGAATGTTTGTTTTGTATCCCGTGTATTAAACGTCTAAACCGTCCATGGTTGCCAAGAAGCATAAATTTTAGATTGTAGTTTGTGAAAACACAAAAACACCTTCTGCCACCCCAGAAACACATTCGTACACGATCAACACAAACACAAGTGGCAGAGTTACTCACCCCTGCCACAGCCACATGTTGTAGAACATAAATTTAAAAAAATGAATTTGATAAAGTCTACGTAGACTTACAGGAGGGGGGTTGGTAAAGTCTACGAAAGTCTACGATGGGGGAGGGGGGTTTGAAAGTGTCAAATTTCGGTCTACGTGGTTTATGAATAGTCCCTTATGAAATATAAAGAAAGAAATTTAGATATATTTTTTTTCTTTTAGATGTTGTTTAGCTTGTCATTCCATTTTTAAGGTTTTTCCGTGACATAGTTTCACAATGCTAATTATAAGTGGCCATAATTCGATTAAGAGGCATGGGCGTAGCAAGGGGGTTCGTTGCACCACCTCTAATTTTGATTATATTTTTAGAATTTTAAGGTTTGTTTCAATATTTTATGATTTAGTCTTAATGTTTGCGAGATTGCCCCTTTGCCTCAACAAAAAAGCGCGAGGTTGCCTTGATTTTGAGACAAAATGTAGCAAAAAGGCGCAATTTTGCGCATGAGAATTTTTCTTAAGTAATAAAGACTAAAAATTTTATAACACTTATTTTTTTAAACAAGAACCCAACCTAGTTAACCTAACGAATAAAAAAAATATCTCTAATGTATTGTTAATGTAATGTTAACTATTAGACAAGCAATGATTGTTAACTTCCCCGCAAACTTAATCTTGAAACAGCTATGCTCAATTCAATTCTCAGTTCTTGGCAATAAAAAAAACTCATGCCAAATAAGGTCTGTATTCGCAATAATCCAGACACCACAAAACATGAATAAAACATTAATTTCACATTATATTTCCGTCGTGATTGTTTATTTCAGATTCATGGGATGTGTTTTAACAATTCGTGAAGACAAAACATAGTTATTCGGTATTTGCATAAAATTTTCGAACTTTGCGCTTAACTCCGTCCATTAGGGTTAGTACAGACCCTTCAGAAAACGTAGAAGCCATCATTGTCCAAATTTGCTGGAAGTGTTTGATGTCTTTGATTCCTTGCTTCTTTCCAGAAAGTATCCGCTTCATCAGAGCCCAATATCTCTCGATTGGTCGTAGCTCTCGGCAATTTGGCGGGTTTGAGGTTTTTTGGTACAATGGACACTTGATTTGCTTGGTACCACTCCATCACATTTTTATCATAGGGGCATGATGCCAAATCGGGCCAGAACAAAGGTTTTTCTTTGTGACTTTTGATGAAGGGTAGCAATCGCTTTGCAGACACTCTTTCTGTATGATCTCGTTGTTGATTGTGCCTGTAGTGACGAAAGATTTACTCTTTTTGGCGCACGTGCAAATTGCTTGCCACACAAGGGAAATTTCGATGCCTTCTTCGTTCTGAAATGCTCAGCTGTAGCATTTTTGGTCATAGTAGAATAAAAAGCCAGCCCTGGAAGCTGCTTGAAATCCTCGAGGACATAAGTATCATCGTCCATAACAACGCATGAAAACTTCGTAAAATATTCCCAGTACAAACGTTGAGCCCGTGATTTTGCTGCCAAAACGATTGCATATTTCATTTGAATTGCTGCCAATAATGCGTTCAGCTAGATGCATAACGCAATGGAAAAAAGTCTTAGGGCACAACTTTATTTCCTTTTCAGTTTAAGTGTTATATTCTTCAAATGCGATGTCGATGGCATTTTTTTTTTTGTAATTTTGTACGCTTTTTTCTTGGGATGTTTTCAATGTTTTACTTGTCTGCTGTACCAGACTGGATATTTTGAATTGCCATGACGTCGTATTATCTTGATTGGAACCGCTGCATGAATAATTCTGAAAAGAACTTTATAGAAGACATCAACAGCAATTTCGGCAGTTCTTTGATTCCGTAGTATTAGTTGCTAGTTAAGACTACTTAATCTGTGTTTAATATTTTCATAATATGCTTTGTAATATTCAAAGATTTCCTCAAATTCACAGTCGTTGGGTCTTTGAGTTTCATGAACAAATACAGAGAACTCGATTGCTGTGTGAAATATTTCATTTTTCCATAAGGGGTGCTGCTTCATTCTCACAGAAATCTTTGTAACATTGATCGAGTCCAAGTACCAGTACTTCTGATTTTTGACATAATTAATTTGATTAAGATCTAAAATAGCAGTTTTGTCGAGAACAAACTGCAGTGTTTCATTGTCTCCAACGACTGGAACTAAGATGCTTTAATTTTCAAAGTCCTGAATAAATTTAGCTTGTCTTTGGTTTAAAGTCGCCATATATGTGGACTTTAGCTCCAGGAGGTAATTGTGATACAATTTGTTCAGCGTTTTTTAAAAACAAATCAGAAGCTGTTTTATTTGCATGATCTGGTGTAAAATACTCGGAGGCAAACACGTGTGTTTCGCCAGTAATGCATGATTTTACCCAAACATGCTCAAATTCTTTGAATTTATTCGCAAAAATGATTTCTGATTTGAAATTGGCTGAAATTGCTATCAGACACCTCCATCAGACTTTTTTCTGGGATTCCTTGTCTTCAGAGACCGAATTGAAAGTTATTCCAAAAATTTCTTCACTTCGAACGCTTTCGTCCCAGCTTTTTTCAGTAGATAAAATTACCCAAAAAGATGAGCCTAGTGAACTTTTATATATATCTTTCATTTTTGCTGCGCTTTCCATAGGGTTGAAATTGTGACAATAATTAAGAATTTCAGTTGAATAATGTTCTAGCAAAGATCTTTTTGGAAGTATGTCTACTTACTTATCGAAAAGAGTTGTTAAATTCGAAAACTTTCTATGCTCTATGCATCAGATGGATCCAGGTCGTCATTGTTCTACCCCGTTGCTTTTCAAAGGGTGCTTCAAAGCCATCGTATATAACAATATAATAATTATTTACAGTGAAAAAAACTCGACTTAAGATTTCTCATAACCTTCACCTTATTGGGTCATTGGTGTGTATCTAAAATATGTAAACTGTTGATTTTCTATGTTCCTATTTGACTATTCAGGTGTTTCGTCATTGTTTAAAAAAGCTTGCGAAAATCAGTGTATGAATATAAGCACGAACCAATTTAATGGATAATCTTGGTGTCGTTTGGTCGTTTGATGCTGCATCTATTATAAATTGATAATGAAATTTGAAATATAGTTGAAAAATAACTTTTTTTTCCGTCGGCCTATTTCCTCACATGGTGACAATAAGGACGCTAGGAAGACGACTACACCATCTGGACCCTACCTATCCACTCATGAATATGAGCCGGAACTTTACTTCTCTTCCGAAGGAAGACGTGACCAGATTTTGACGTAGGACTACGTCTGTGTTTTCAATACTGGGGTACACGTTCGAATTGCGAAAATTTGGAGCGTCACGAAAAATATATAGGTTTTGAACGTTAATAACTAAGTCATTCCATGATTGATTTTCAAAATGTTTGCACCAATCGATCGGAACATTTTCTACGCTTCGATTTATATATTAAAAACTATTGATTTTCAACATTCAACTATTGACATTAACGCAAATATAAGGTGATGTCTTATAATGCCGATTTTTCAGAGTAAATTTACCAAATACACAGTACTTTGCTATCACAGACTTCAAATTTAAGTAAGGAACGTCTCACATGCAGCAGTGCACGATATAAAACAGGGACACCTTCAAATTTTCTTCATTCGCTCGGCAGCCATGGAGCTGTGCAGAGCGGCAATGGGCCAGTACTGCTCTGACAGCTGACGGTTGCAAGTACCCTGCAGAAAAGTACGCGGACGAGCAACCAGCTAGAATGATGACTCAGCGGCTGTCGCAAGCAAGTGGCTTTTTAATGCAGTCGTGCCAAGCTCGTGGCAAATTTATCAAATCTGAAGGGAAATATGTATGATCCAGTTGGTAGTCATATCACGATATGATGTACATGTATATGCATAGATATATATGTAGATTATTTCGAAATAGTTACGTAGTCCTACGTCAACTTTGCGTACAACCCCATTGGGCTGTCCCTTATAGTTTTTTCGCCTCAGAAAAACCACCGACGTCGATGGGATTGAACTCAGACCCACTGGGGTGCCAAGTAGCATTCACGCTTACCACTACACCATCAACGCCTACCTAAAAATAACTTAAAGTTACTTTTTCGTTGTCAGTTTTGAGACATTGTGTTTCAGATTATTCGACTGCCTTGTTGGAATTAACAAATTTTCGAAAATGATCTCCTATAAATATTATTTTTGTGTTTTGGGTTAAATGATCACTTGTTTTGTAGTCAAATGGAAAGGCAAATAGAAAAACATTTTAAATAATTTGAGACTTAGAGCCAGAGCTACATTTATGTACAAATTTTGCAATTGTTTTCAATATTGTAAGGATCGTTTATGGGACAAGCGACTGGCCCAAGCAACAACAAATAGTCACCACTAGTTACAAAGACTTGATTGAGACCTTATTGAGTCAAAATATCCTTAATCTGTTTATATAAAAATGAATTTATGTCTGTTTGTCTGAGTGAACCTTATAGACTCGAAAAATACTGACCCGTTCGGCGTTAAATATTGTATGGGGGATTTTTTGGGCCCAGAGTAGTTTCTTATCATAGTTAGAGACCCCTTCTTTCTCTGAAAGGGGGGCTCCCATACAAATGAATCACAAATTTCTGCACAACTCAAGAACTAATCAATCAAATAGAACCAAATTTGACATGTGGAGTTTTATGCAGGCAAGAAATGTTTCTATGGTGATTCGAGACCCCTCCTTTTTTTGAATGAGGGGTTCTCATACAAATACGACACAAATATAACCCAAATATGTGAATTATCCCTACTGTTATGAACATTTGTATGCAGGTTTTTGGGGCCGGAGAAGATTCTTATGATGGTTCAAGACTCCTTCCCCGTCTAAAAGGGTAGGCTCCCATAGAAATGGAACACAAATTTCTGCGTAACTCGAGAACTAATCATGCAAATGGAACCAAGTGTGGCATCTAAGGGTTTTTGGAGTCAGGATTTGCTTTATGGTGGTTCGAGACCCCTCTCCTCACTGAAAAGGAGGCTTCCATACAAATGAAACACAAATTTATGCAAGATATGCAGAAACACAAAATATGTATTTCATTTGTAAGCAGCATGTTCTGATAAAATTTTGAACCCTTTCTTAATCAAAAATGGAAGATGCTCTCAGTGTTACATTATGCACAAGAAGTTAATCTCAGGATATGCAAGAAAAAAATACGTTCAAACTGGCAGGATACGGCGTAGTTTGAAGATTAATGTTTTGTCTATGAAATGCTTCAACACAGAAAGAAAAACCATGGTAAAAACTAACGATCCGAGGGTTAAATTAAAACACACACCAACGCTTTATTTTGCAGAATTTACATTAGCACATTAGCAAACAAAAATATTTTAACAAAACATGCTCTTAAAAAACCATAAAAGTACCAGTGCTATTGAATTTTCATTCTTTTAGTTGCAAGCATAGCAAGGCTCGCACCGGGTGCTTTTCCACTATCGTAGAACAAAAAAAAAACTTTTAGAAAAGGTTGCCTAATTTGTTAACACCCTTTTTCCAATAACGTTATTCAAGTGTACAAGAAAATGTGCTAAAGACGTCAAAATGCTATCTCTTATGTTTTTTTTTGAGCTATTAACTTTTTCCAACTTCTTTTTGAATGATCACAGCAAGCCGTGCTTGGAACTGACGTGTTTTGTTATTGCTGCGTACTATTCGCTAAAAAAAATCGAAAATATATTTGTTTTTCAACCTAAACGAACAGTGAAATCATAAAATCTGCACGTGCTTTGTGTAAGATGTAGTGAATATAATCGAGTCCTTCCCAAAATGTGTGATAGTAGGTCGATTTCCCCCATTTTTTTTTTTTGGGTTTTTTTGGTTTTTGTGCTCCACCCGCGCCCGGAGGAAGAGTTAATATCAGCTTAGTTGTGTTTCTTAGTGCTGTTAATATTGTGCCATGCGGACCTAAATGATTAAATTAGAGTATTTTTTCGCTTTTTCACGAGTGACTTGATTATTAGAAGCAGTTTAGAAGTTGATATACGGAGGACAGACAAAATAACTAGGATAGTCAATTTTGGGGTGCTCAAACTTCACGAAATACTAACCGATTTTAATTTTCGACGCATTTAACGGGGAAATAAATGTTTTTTTAATGGAATGGCAATGGTTCCCGGAAACCAAAGATACTCCGGGTTTCCGGAGAGGACGTATCACATGTCGATTTTCTGGTGAAATGTTGTACAGGATGCCGTTTAGAAATATTTTTCTCTAGTAAATACGCAAAAGGGGTAACATTTCCCAAGCGAAAAATATGTTGAACTAAAAAATCGGCTCCAAAATGGCCGAGATATGGCCATTTTCCAGGAACAGGTTGCTCTGAAGGGTTCTGGATGCAGCCAGATCTTTCTTTCATCCAAAACATGCCAAGCGACACCTCTTTCTTCTTCTTTTATCATCACAAAGCTTTTTTTAATATAATGTTTTTGTGGACATTTGGACACATGGGTTACTCTCGAGACCACCGGAGCGTCCCCGGGAGAACCTGTAGTACACCTATTACATTTTAACACCCAAACATGCTGAGCGACAGTTCTATCTTCATAATTGTTCATAAATAAGGTTTTGGTATATTAGAAAAGCCACATTGAAAAGAATTGGACACATTGGCCACTTCTGGAAGCACCATAACATCCCCGGAGGAACCTCTTGCAGGAGACTATTACATGTTTACGCCAAAACATGCCGGGCGACACCTCTTTCCTCTTATTTTGTCATCAATTGTTTGTTACGAAATAAAAAAAAAATTAACAAAAAAATAAACGTTTAGAATGGATTGCCAAATTTGTTAAATTAGACACTAAGGACACTTTTGCCAATAACGTCATTCAAGTTCACAAGAACATGTACAAAAGACATCAAAACGCTATCTCTTATATTCTTTGAGTTTTATTAAGTTTTATTAAATTTAGATTAATATTTTCCACCTTTTTTGCCGTTGAGCCATGCGATGATAAGTACTTAATTTCTAAGACGAAATCATTGTAAATGTCTTTAATACAAGTAATACATTTAGCTTTACTCAGTATGTGTTTAGTAGTCATCCCACCTCGATAATTATCATGTTTTGAATTTAACTGCATTGTTGCTAATTACTGGTCTAACATAAGAGTACAGAAATCGCAAATTGTTGTCTAATATGACACGAAGAAATCATGGCTGACTAGTTTTATTAACCTTTGACATTTCAAACAAAAAAGGTTTGTTTCTAGAAATAGGGAGGACTTTTCTAGCTGCATTTATAGCAAATAATGTGCAAACAAGATATCAAGAGTAGACACACATGTTGCAGCTGAAAAACATAAAACACACGTATGACAATGAATAAGGTCGATTTAAGAAACCAAAATTAGTGTTGCAGTAAACTTTCACCTATATGACTTGTTTTGTCAAATCACACTGTCTTCAACACGACACACGAAAAATATAACTCTAATGATTATGTTTTCGGCGCTTCTTTGTCAAAAAATTTTCAAAGAGGAGAAAAATAATTGTGAATTTGTGAATTTCAACACGTCCTAGGCCCACTCGGAGTTAGCACAGCTTAACAAAACGATCGGCACAAAGTCACCCTGTTACGTGAATAACTCAACTTTTGAACCATCACTGCAAACTGCTCCTCGGAAAACCAACACAATGATCCACCCTCGCACTTCGCTGCTGTTGGCTGACTTTTGTGCTTCGGCGTTTTTCCTCTCGGTTTTTCCAACTTCCAAAAGCACACAGACAAAGACGCACCCGCACCATGCTCGCGAGCCACATGGCTCCAGTTGTTCTGCATTGCTGCTGCTGAGTGCGTTTTGTGGACCCATTATTGCCACCGATTGACGACTGACTTGCAGGCTCGCGTTCGCCGCCGTCGCCGTCGTCGATGTTTTGTGTATTTTTGCGTCCGTGGACGAGCACAACGTGCGCATGTGTTGTTACAGGTCTACCGCAGTCAGTGCCTTGCTTGATGTTCGGGTTTGCCGCTCAACAAATTTCTGTTCGCAGTTAGTACGTTGTTTACTTTCTCGCCATAGACAACAAACCCGGGCCGGTCTACGAATGGAACTATTGTCCAATTGGACAGCGTGTGCGCGCGATTTTTCAAATTCGGTAGTTTCGGCACGGACTTTCGTGATTTAAACCTAATAGCCAGTCGTTCCATGTTTAGCGGAAATCGTACCAGCCACGAATAGGGCTCTGGCTTTTTTGTGTGTTAGGGCATGGTAATCGGTTATGAGTGGTTGGTTTCAATAATTGGTCGACGAGAAAGAGAGAAAAAAAAAGTTGCATGTTGAAAATTTTCCGGATTCACTTTTCACCAGTGCCTGTGGGGGGAGGTGGGAGAAATTCGATAACTCCTTATTCGATTGCGTTTATGTGTGTTTTTGTTGTTGGAACAATGTTTCCTGTGCGAGTGAAAAAGAATCAAAACGAAGCCTTGGTACTGCCGATCAAAATGTTGAAGATCTTGAACAGCTCGGAATGGTCGTAGGACGAAAATGCAAAACTATATTCAATTTGTGAAAACTTTGTTCCAGAATTGCTTCAACCAGCAGCCACCGGTTGGGTCGTTCGTGCGTGACGGTTCCATTCTGTCCTCGCTGCGAATTAATGAAATTCAAAACATTTACGACTGCAGCAGACTGGTGAAAGAGATCGAGTCTAACTATGATGCAATTAGCGTTCGCAATGACCGTGTTAGGTTTCCTAGGGTGAACACATTGGATATCATTCCAAAATCGAAAGACGTTTTGAACGGTGATTGGATCCTTCGATATTCGGATTCGGAAACAAAAGACTATCCATGGAGTGGAGATTCCAGTCCGAATTTCGATCTTGTCCCGTGGCGTAGATCCAATCCGAATCAGAACATACTAAATCACGCCACCACTTTTCATGCCACCAAACGATGGACTGCGAGAAAAGATAAGAAAATTCTCGACCGTCTGCACAAGATCGAAACCAAACAGGTCAAAAAACATCTCAAAGATAACCTTAAATATTCCAAACGAGTTAAGCGCATAAGAATTATGCTTTCAATCGAGATGCGTCAAAAGAACTACGAAGTTTGTCCGCCAAAGATTCAGCCCCGACGATTTGAAATCAAACCCACATCTCCGGCTGTTGGAGGAAAAATTGTACAACGTCACGTAACCCGCCTGGCGGTAATTGCCGTGCAGGAGCATAAATCACGTCACTTGGGTTACTTCAGTCAGCGCCAGAATGAAAATTTTAAGGAAAAAATTGCCAAAGAAGAAGCCAAAGCTGCCTCCGATAGGCAGAAGCAAACAAAGACGGTGGAGCCACCCGGTTCGGGACCCATCAGTACCGGCGACGATGCAACCCCAGCCGGGCTGAAAGAGATCGAAAAGCATGTTTTCTGCAAAAATATGAACGCCGTGAAACTGCTTAACCCGACCAAATGCATAACGCCATTCGCACCGAAACAGATCGAAAGTGATAAAATGATAGTACAAATGTGTAGAAAATGTAGAAGCAAGAGGTAAGTTGCATACCCATCGGGCGCATTCCAGTGGATTGGTATGAGCATAACGCTTACCGAACAAGAGCGCCTGCCGGTTGCAGGCATCGTGGCAAAAAAAACGTCCACCACGGCTGAGGCTATTTTCTACGATAATTGCGTTCATGAAAGTATCAATCTAATTCCAACTTCGACCAGGGCAGATGATCTTTGCGTTGGGAATACGGTTGAGGCAACATTATTGAACTACAGTCTTCCCCCGAATAAAGATCTAATTGAAAACTTCATCTCTTATGTGTATTGCGCTAGATGAAGTCAAAATATGCTCTATTTATTTCTGAATTTAGTAGCTTCGGAGTTTTTATTAAGTGTTGATGGTTTGAAATGCATTCATTTTACATGATTCGCGGGTTTTAGACGTAGCACAGTAAAAATAGTATGACAACATACCATGTTGTAGAAATTAAGTCCGAATTGTGTGAGAAAATTGCGCATACTATTATTGTCCTTCATTTAGCACGATAATGTTGTCATTTCGAGTATTTCACCGAATCTCGGAAAACAAATCGCTAGTTGTGTTCAGTGTGATGTTTTGTCAATCGACATCAAGGTTTTCTACGTAGAGGTATCCATAATTGACGGCGGTGGCGTGATATATTACATTTCGTCGGTTTCAGCAGCGTGGCGGCGTCAGTCCGTGCAGTAGAATTCGCAAAGACTGATAATAAAAATAATAAAACCAATTTTTTGAATCCTGGAAAGTGTGAACATATACCTGTTATAAGAAAATCAGAAGAGAGATAAGAAATTTCCATTTGATTCCAACTACTATTATTGCTTATCTTGACAGATACGCATATTTCGTCTACAATGTGCAGACTTCTTCAGTTCACTGAAAAAGTCTGCATATTGTAGAATAAATACGCGTATCTGTCAAAATCAGCAATAAAGTTAGTTAGAATAAAATGAAAATTACTAATTCTTCTTCCCAAGTTTTCTTTGTTTTTCGGTTTTCAATATTTGTCTAATCAAATATGATCCCAATATTGCAAGACAAATGTTGTTGCGAACGTATTCAATGATCAGTTAAAATAAGAGCGTAGTTAACGTGATGGTGCTTTGCATTTTTTAAATATGATAAAATATAAACATATATAAATAAATAAAATTAAAAATAATCACGCACTGTTTTTATCTTTATTGATTTATCCTTCGTACAGCAAAAGTAAGGCATTTTCACGCTTATATCCATCATAAAACACTATCAGAAACATGATTTTCTTTTCAATTTCAGGAATGGTAAAGAAAACCACCCGAATAAAAAAATCTCATAGACTTACAATTGAATATATTGTAACCATATAATAGAATCTATAGTATGCACAATTAATAGTATTGTTCACAACGATAAGATAACAATATTAGTTAATGTTATCACAATAGAATCTAAAGTAAATTGAGACATCGACAATAGCAAAGGGGGGTTGGTATGTATCTTTAGTATAGAAAAAATCATTATTTTCCGATAAAATTTGAGTCTATTATTTGTATTGTTTCATAATTGTTGGAAATCCTAGCATTGTAGGTCTATTGTAAAGACATTATGCATTTTTCATTTATCTGATTCATGGACATTAAAATTCATGGTCGAAAATGGATGTCAATGTTTTTTTTTATATTATTGTATTGTAATTTTTATCCAGGTAGTTATAATCATTCAAAACTAAACATAATTCGCAAATTATCAAAGCAATGTATTTTATTCTAGCTTCACATGTTAATATAGCATTGTAACTAATCAATAAATCAGATTGCTGATTTCGGTTGCATAACTTTAGCCTTTACACTGTCCATCAAGTTCTGCAAATTTGTTTTTGTGCATTTCCTGGACGCTGCTGATCAGTTTTTTTTTAGTCTGGACATGATGTGGGCCTGCACTTTTCCGCTTGACGATTGCCCAGTACCGATCGATCGGTCACAGTTGGGGACAGTTTGGTGAATCGTTTTAAACGAAATCAAAAAAATCAGAAAACCACTGTGGAGTTGGCATAATGAACAGAGGCCAGATCTGCCAAAGAGTAGGACCAATGCTTCCGATATGTAGTGGAAGCAAACTTTTTCTGCAAGCACTACATTTGGTAAATTTCGGCATTTATAGTTCCTTTTGTGTAAAAAAGGGAAGAGCGCAAGCCACATGTGCAAATTCTTTGCCAAACGAGCACCTTCTCACCGTTTTTCGTCGCAATATCTGCAATTGGCAACTCTCTCCAACCAGCTTGATGTGAAATTGAGATAACGGAAGGTACGTTTCGTCGTCCATCAAAACACTCCGGAGGTTGTTTCGGTACATTTTGCTTCCTTTGTATCTTCAAATTATGTCTTTTCTTATTTTGCTGAATTTTCCCGGTACTGGTCCTGGATTTCTTGGCCAAGATACGAGTAGAGATCACTAATCAAGGTCCTAAACATAGTAGACGACTGGCTGGCACCGGATACTCCTCGTCCAGTTCTTGGCCGATCCTGCTGGGTGTATGCACACTAGGGTGCCAGTCAAAACCGACTTTTCGAATTTAAAAAAAAAAAAAAGTAGTGCTCAAAAGTTTTGTCTCCGCAAAAGAAGTCTCCATGCTAAATTTGAGCTCAATCGGACTTTGTTAAGTGGACCCCCAAAGTGGTCAAAGTTTGACTTTTTTTACCCATGAACATTTTCCCAAGGTAGGGGTACATGAAATTTCCGAAATCGATTTTTTTTTTTATGTCAAAGGTCTAAAATGAAACATCAAGAACTGGTTTTAGTTCGAAATTTTTTTTTTGAAAATAATTGACTTTTTTGAGTGAATTTCATTTTACCTAAATGATTTGAATTTCACTGCTTAGATATGCATGGCAATAGTATTGAAACATATCCTTTATCATCGTTGGCAACTGTCAAGATATTATATGTGATATTTCATTAGGGTGGCTCACTTAATTTCCATTAGAGTGGTCCTTTTTGATGAAAAATTTAAAAAAAAATGAATTTGAAAGAAACGTAGAAGATAATAGTATTGAAACATCTCTTAAAGCATCATTAGCCACTGTCAACATGTAATATGTGAAATTGCGTTAAGATGGCCCACTTAATTCCCAAAAATAAAAAAAATCAGAATTTGAATGGGATATTGAAAGCAACATTATTTCAACACCTCTTTTATACTCGTAGGCCATTTTCTAAACTAGATTCATAATATTTTATCAGGGTTTGCTCATTTTTATTCCATTAGGGTGGTCTTTTGAAAAATAATTGAGAATTTGAATGGAATAGTGAAGAAAATATTATTTACACATCTCTTATGTCATCGTAGATCATTGGTAACAATTAATATGTGATATTTCATAAGGGTGGATAAATTGTTTTTTATTATTGAAGTCTTTTTTGTCTAGAATGGGATATTAAGGACATATGTATTTTAACATCTCGTATACTATGATAGGATACTGTTAAGTGATATTTCATTAGAGCAATTTCCTTATTTTGCATCAGGGCGACCCTTTAGGTTAGAAATTTGGAATAAAAAATTGACATGCAACACTTCGTTAAGATATTTGCATTAATGTTTGAGTAGTCAAAATAGAACGTACCAATACGATAACATACAACACAAACTGCCATGATTAAAATATGGATCAAAATAAAATATGTTTTGACGTAACTAAATTATGACAGTAATTTTTTTTTTTTTTTTGACTTAACTAAATTATGATAAGGCTAGAAGAAAGTGCAACACAAGTTTTCTGTACTCTTTGATCGTGAAAGAAAAAATACGTTCATACATAAAACTAACACAACTTTGCATGGAAGGTGCATGGATTTTATTGTATTGTTAACATTTCATCTATGATATTTCATTGGAGTGGTTTACTTGTTTCGTTTAAGATAGTCCTTTCAGTAAAAAAAAATTGAAATAAATTCAAAATTGTTGACATTTGATATGTGATATTTCATCAGCAGGGTGGCTCCCTCCTCTATCATCGTAAGACACTGTTCACACAATGTATGTGATATTTAATTTGGCAGATTACTTCATTTTCCATTGGGATGAACCTTTAATTTGGAATTAAAAACAAACTAAGAGTATTTCCCGAAAATTTAACCAGCGACATTTTTCGTAAAGTTTGAGACCATGATTTGCCGCAAAACTTTCGTCCTTCTACATTTATTATGGTGTCATTATAATCATTTCAATCGATTTATATCCTCACATCGAAAGATTATGGTACGGGCAACCATATTATCCTTGCATAATGTTCGACGAAAAATGTAGGAATGACTGTGTTACTAACGCAAGAGAATTGTTTACTAGAAAGCCTCTCATTGTTAGATAGCTCCTTTTGAAAAGTTTTGCACGATTTTCATCCAGAATGCAACATTTCGCTATGCTGAAACATTTCGAAGTCCTCGTCTAATACAAAAACCGCTTATCGAGCATCAGTGAGCTTCTTATTTCTGGTTTGCACCATCTCACTACGGTACGAATAGACAAATTTCGCGACAAAAATCGATAACTCGAAACCCTTTAACTTAAGACAGATGATGTCTTCGGGAGATTTAATTTCTAAAATAAGATCTATCTTTTGGTTTGAGTGGTGACTAGGGTAATACAATTTTCAACTTTTTATTCTTATGATTTAGAGGATTTGTTTCTTCTAAAGAATTGTGGAAATTTTTATTTAATGAAACTTTGCTGATTTTTTTTACTTCTATCTCATCTACGGTATCGTTTTATAATTTTCCTCAGGGTAGGACTTAAAAAAACAGTTTTTTAGCTGTAACTTTTTTATTTCAATTTCGATTTGAAAACTTTGCTGAAATGACTTATAGGGTGAAAATTGACGCACATTTTGAAGATACAATATAGTTGCTAGTTATTGTATAAAAAAAAGTTGTAGGGGTTGAAGTGTAAAAACAATACGTTTTTGGATAATTTTCGATCACCAGCATCAACAATTATAATCAAAGAGCCGACTAAGTCGAGTTATTAGTACGAGACACTGGAGAAGTCTGCACATTGTAGACGAAATACGCGTATCTGTCGAAGATAAGCAAAGGTAGTTGGAATTAAATGGAAGATACTAATTTTTCTTCTAATTTCTAGTGTTTTTAAGTCCCACCCTAAGGAAAGTTATAAAAACTGTTATAAAACGATACGAAGATGAGATAGAAGTAAAAAAGTTTCAGCAAAGTTTCATTAAATAAAAATATCTACAATTCTTTCGAAGAAACAAAAGAATTAGAAGTTGAAAATTTAATTATGAACATAAAAGGACCACCCTAGTCACCACTCAAACCAAAAGATAGATCCTATTTTTAAAGTTAAATCTCCCGAAGACATTATCTGTCTTAAGTTAATGGTTTTCAAGTTATCGATTTTTGTCTCGAAATTTTTCCATTCGTACCATAGTGCATCTGTGCGAGCTCAGATTAAAAAATTCAGAGTTATCGGTCCGAAACTAACAACTATTGTGCTCCACAAACGTGAAGTGAGAAGCCTACGAACTGTAACCCCGGAGGCCCTAAGATGGAGAACTGTCAAATTTGACAATGGGCTTTGTAACAATAAGCTAGTAACGAAAGGGAGAGGACAGGAATTGTGATATTAACAAAATTCATGTTGTAGTTTTTGGTACATTACATCGCATATATTTCCTAAATTACATCCAATTTTTGAGTTTTATACATTATTCAATGTTCTTCAGGTAATTGTAAAAGGCACTGTTCATCCAATGACCTTTTCGAATTATATGGTTTTATTAATTTAATGAAACTTTACTGGAACCTCAGTTTTCATACCCTTTTTTTTGCAAATCGACTACGTAATATCAGTTTTTAACAAGGATTTCAGAAACTCTAGAGCATAGCACATATTTTTAGTATCCAGACTGCCTTGTACAATTTAGTGTAGCTCATGTGCTGAAACGTCGTTTTTGTTTTCAATTATGGATTTAGCAGGTATATTTTTTGGGTATCTGAAAATCATTATGTATGTGTGCTTCAAATGGTGAGATGACAACTAGGATAGAGGGTGCGACCGACCTCCGGTCCTCACAAGTTCCTACCTCACGTCATATGATCACAAAAGACTGCCAGCATGGCAGTTCAAACATGGAGACGCTGGTTGGCGTAGCAGGGGCAATGTTGTCAATTTGACAGTGAGGTGGTGCAACTTAAGACCACGCATCTGTCAATCACAGTAAATATTTTCCATTTTCATTTTATTAATAGTTTCAGCACGCTTTGTATTCCAGATTTTTTTTTATCTTGAGAGCATGGAGCTCAATTAAAGGCTCAATTTATTTTTGAGTATTTAAGCATGACATCTTATTATGCAGTGCACTGCTGAACTTTAACTATGATGCTATTTTCATAAAGGACTGGCATGCAACGATAAGTCGTATTGGATATTATCTAAATAAATCTATTTTCAATGCTATTATGGTTAGATAAGCTATTAGTTTCAGAAATCATCAAAACGGGCTCTTCAGTCTCTCATACTGCTATCCTTGGAATATAACTAGAAGAGTATAAAAAAACGTTTTTAAAAGATTTATTCAAGAATAATCAATTGCTTTTCAAAAGACAAAAACATCATACATCTTTTCATTGAAATTTCATTTATCATATATGTAAAAAATACTTCTTTTTTGTTACCGTTGAGATTATTTACCCTTGTTTTGTATAAATAAATAAATAAATGTTTAGTTGTTAGTAAAAATTAAGTGTAAATGTTAGTAAATGTTAGCAATAAAAATTATATTTATACTCCGGAGTAGCCATAAGAAGAACAAAATTTGTAAACACACTTCACATAAAAACACACACTATACAAAGAAATGAGCCAAAAGAGAGTTGCCAGAGAAGAGTGTCGGGATCCGTCAAAGTGGGAAATGGAATGCATGAAAGGGATGAAAAGGGGGGACAGGCTACGGGGTTGGATAAGCTCTTTCTTATCCAGAGCTTCGAAGCGAACAAACGTTTAAATTTAACAGTGAGGTACAACCTGTACTGCTACACTACCAATACGGTATAGAGAACAACCAATACGGAAGTATCTAAAAAGTTGTCTCAGGACCCATTATTAACGGCATAATAAGCTTGTCAGTCCGGAGTGCATATTTGCCCAACCCATTATCATCACGTTCATCCCACCAGCGTCGGATCCAGTCAACGATCGACCAGGATATCAGACGCCCCAGCAGGCAAACCGTCAATCCAGCGTGCGTATTGTGCGACGTAGACAGTGCCAGTCCGCCGACCACGTGTCTTAGCAGCTCACCACCGGCCGGCCGCAACGTTCCACACTCTACACACCCACACAGTCCGTAAGTCTTGCAATAAAAAGATAATTGGCTAAAAACAAGTGCTTTCTGTTGGTTTCTTGATCGGGTATTTATCTATGCCCCAAAGCCGACCCTGAACGTTAAACGTGTCAAGCTCGAGCTACAGCCAGAATAATAAAAGAGGTAATTGTTAAACCCACCCTCAGCGGTCCCCGTGGCTAGACCAGGGATCGAGGGCTTAGGAAGGAGGTCCGTCTGACCCCTTTTTAACATTTTCTAGCTTTTCCATTACATTGAACATGAAGAAAGAAACCAGTTTCTTAAATATTCTTTCACAATGAATACATTTCATCGTGCTAAGTGATGTTTATTTATCCCTTAGGTAACACACAAGTGTTTCGGTAGAGGAATATTTTAAAGGAAAAATATGTTTTTCCATCCATCTTGCATTATAATTGTTACAGTTGTCTTATGTCATTGCTATTCATTTGAGATAAGGTTATGTTTCTGTCTATGTGGTAGGTGATTGTTTGTATTGCTCTTGGCGTTTTATTGTTAACTAGCTGATCCCGGTGCGAGCGTTGCTACGCCTGCAACTAAATGAATGAACATTACATAGAACTGACGCTTTTTTTTAATGAGTTTTTTTTTTAGTAATAAGGAGTTCATCTATCATCTATCAGAACATTCTTCTTACCCAGACAATACACAGTTTGTGGCTTAGTTACCTGGATAATTCTCAGGATTGGTTGAAATTTGTGTTTGAATTCACCATCGAAACATTTCTTGCATTCAAAAAACCCCGCATACCATTTTTGATTCCATTTGCTTGATTAGTTCTCAAGCTATGCAGAAATGTGTGTTTCATTTGTATGCGAGCCGGAAGAGGAAAGCGGTCTCAAACAATCATAAGAACCTTCCCCAGCCCCAAAAATACCTGTATACATATTTTCACTCCGATCGGTCAGACAGACAGTCAGACAGAAATCCATTTTAATATAAATAAAAATCCTGTTTCCAATAACTCCCACATGCCAAATGTGGTTTCATTTACTTGAATAGTTCTCGAGTTATGCAGAAAATTGCGTTTCATTTCTATGGGACCCCCTTCATTAAGAGGACAGAGTGGTCTTAAGCCACCATAGGAATATGTCTCTCCTTCAAAAAATTCCACATGCCAAATTTGATTCCATTTGCTTTATTAGCTCTCGAATTATGCAGAAATTTGTGTTTCATTTGTTTGAGAGCCTCCCCCCCCCCCCCCTTTCAGAAGGCGGAAGAGTCTCAATGACCATAAAAACATTTTTCTCCTTCAAAAACCTCCATATGCCAAATTTGGTTCCATTTGCAGGATAAGTTCTCGAGTTATGCTAAAATTTGTGTTTCATTTATATGGGAGATCCCTCCCTCCACTTTAAGAAGGCGGAGTGGTCTCAAATCATCATAGAAACATTTCTCTCCTTTAAAAACCTCCATATGCCAAATTTGGTTCCATTTTGTTGATTAGTTCTCGAGTTATGCATAAATTTGTGTTTCATTTGTATGGAAGCCCCCCTCTCCCTTCAGAAAAGGGAGGGGTCTAAAATTAGCATTGAAACAGTATTCATCTACCAAAACCTCCGCATGCCAGATTTGGTTCAATGTGCTTGATTAGTTCTCGAGTTATACAGAATATTCTATTTCATTTGTATAGGAGCCCCCCCCCCCCTTTCAGGGCGAAGAGGAATCTGAAACCATCATAGAAACCTTTTTTGCCTTTAAAACCTCACACATGCAAAATTTGGTTTCTTTTGCTTGGGGTCCTCAAACCACCGTAGAAACATTTCTTGCCTACAAAACCTCCACATGCCATATTTGGTTCCATTTGTTTGATTAGTTCTTGAGTTATGCAGAAAATAGTTTTTCATTTGCATGGGAGCCCCCCTTTCTAAAGGCGGGAGGGGTGTCGAACTATAATAAGATCCTTTCCCGGACCCAAAAACCCCTGCATACAAATTTGCATAGCGGTAGGGATAGTTCTCATGTTTGGTTTAAATTTGTGTTTCGTATGTATGGTAGCCCCCATATTCAGAGTGATGATGCGTCTTAAATTACCACAAAAACATTTCTTGCCTTCAAAAACTCACCCATACCAATTTTGGTTCCATTTGCTTGATTAGTTCTCGAGTTATGCGGAATTTGTTTTTCATTTGCATGGGATCCCACCCTTTCTAGAAGCGGGAGGGCTCTCGAACTATCATAAGATGCTTTCCCGGACCCAAAAACCACTGAATACAAATTTGCAAAGCAGTAGGTATAGTTCTCATGTTTTGTTGAAATTTGATTCATTTGTATGAGAGCCCTCCTTTTTAGAGGGAGGAGGGGCTTTAAACCACCATAAAAACATTTCATGCCTTAAAAAACTCGTCCATTCCAAATTTGGTTCTAATTGCTGGATTATTTCTCGAGTTATGCAGAAATTAGGATTCCATTTGTTTGAGAGAACCCCCTCCCCCCTTCCTCCTCATATGACGGAAGAGTCTCAAATCACCATAGAAACATTTCCCTCCTTCAAAAACTGCCACATGCGAAATTTGATTCCATTTCTCTTATTAGTTCTCGAGTTATGCAAGGATTTGCGTGTCATTTGAATAGGTCCCCCCTTTCAGAAAGTGGAGGGGTCTCAAATCAACATAGAACTATTTTTTGTCTTCAAAAACCACCACATACTAAATTTGGTTCCATTTACTTGATTAGTTCTCGAGTCATGCAGAATAGTGTATTTCATTTGTATCGGAGAACTCCCCCCCCCCCCCCCCTTTGAGGATGGGAAGGGGTCTCAAACCAACATAGAAACATTTTTTGTCTTAAAAAACCACCACATGCTAAATTTCGTTCCGTTTGCTTGATAAGTTCCCGAGTTATGCAGAATATTGTGTTTTATTTGTATGGGAGCCCCCCCTTTTATTACAGGGAGGGTTCTCAAGCTGCCATAAAAGCCTTTTTTGCCTTCAAAAACTCACACATACTAAATTTGGTTTCCTTTGCTTGATTAGTTCTCGAGTTGTGTAGAAATTTGTGTTTCATTTGTATGGGAACCCCCCCTTTCCAGTAAAGGGAGGGGTCTCAAACCATCATAAGATTATTCTCCGGCTCCAAAAATCCCTACATACAAAATTTCACGCCAATCGGTCCTTCCGCTCGTGAGTTAAATCGTGACAAAGGAAACCCCAACTAATTTTTATTTATATAGATTATATTTTGTATTGTTTTTTGTGAGGGGATTTTTTTTGAGGAGACAAAACTGTTGAGTACTACTCTTTTTTGAAATTCGATGGTCAAATTTTTCCCTTAAATTGGATTGGCACCCTAATAACTATGTGTTGGACACTTGTGGTTGAAATGAGCATTGAATGAGAATAGTGAGAACATTTCATTCAATAAATGACTACAATAATCAGTTGTTTATTGAGCTGAAGCCCATTCGAGCTATATCTGATGAATTCAGTCAGCTGTTCTTCTTAATCTTGAAATGTTATTGGTATATACTGCCCAAGTAACAATTCAAGTTTTATTGTGGTTTTAAAGCACTCTTAAAGGCTAAATCATGGTCTTCAAAACCCTCATAAAACCAAAATTGTTACTTGGGTGTTACTGTCACCCTCTATTGTTAGTGAGTACATATAATGTTTGTAGGTTAATTATTGGTTTGATCTAAAGGGTGTATTCGATAAAAATGGCACACACATATATACTCATCAGAATTAAACTGATTATCGGATTTTCTTGAAATTTTCAGGGAATGAAGAACTACCAATGAGTTTTGATTTACAACATTTGTTTTATTCAATTTTGTCTCCCATCCCGAATGCCCGCACCTTCCTTTTCACTCCACCCATCAAATTTTGTACAACTGATTTTCCCAGTGCTTTTGTTGTTTTTACCCAAATTTTCTTCAATTCTAGCTCTGTTTTTATAGTTTTGGGATGTTTGCGAAGTTCCGTTTTCATAATTGCCCAGAATTTTTCAATTGGAATCTGGTGGGTTCATATCCTTTGGCACAAAATTGACTCCGTTGGCTCGGTACCACTCCAATACGTTTCGAGCGTAGTGGCAGGATGCTAGATCAGGCCAAAACAGAGTTGATCCTTTGTGCTTCTTAATGAATGGCAAGAGACGCTTCTTAAGGCACTCTTCCGTGTAATTCGCACCATTTATTGTTCCGGAAGTGATGAAGGAAGCACTTATTTCACCACATCCGCAAATCGCCTGCCAGATTAGAAACTTCTTTGCAAATTTCGATAGTTTCTTCTTTCGAACATCCTCCGGAACATCGAACTTCGACTTGGCAACGAAATATTCTTGCCCAGGAAGTTGACGGAAGTCGGCCTTGACGTATGTTTCGTCATCCATCACGATGCAACCGGATTTGGTGAGCAGCTTCGTGTAAAGTTTCCGGGCGCGGGTTTTCGCAGTGATGTTTTGTTTTTCATTCCGGTTTGGGGCTTTTTGCACTTTGTAAACATGTAACCCAGCACGCTTCATGGTTTTCTACACAAAACCGACTGACACCTTAGACTTTTTAGCGACATCTCGAATTGACATGTTTGGACGGTTCTTGAATTGTTGTACGACTTTCCTGGCCATTTTACTGTCCATTGGACCACTTTTACGACCACTCCCTTCCTTCCTTTGGACACTCAGACGCTCCTTGAAGGTTCTTATTACACGAGACACAGTTGTATTTGCAATTCCAAGCCTTTTAGCAATCCACCGGTGGGACGTCCCTGGATTTTGATTGTGAGTGCACAAAATTTTCTCACGGACAATTTCTTGTTTCGACGACATGACTGGAACTACTGAATGTATAACTATGAAACTTGGCAAATGTAAATAATACACTATGGATAAGATCTACTCAAATTTCAAGGTTTTTTACTCATACGATTCAAAAGTTACAGAAGATTTTCTGTGTGCCATTGTTATCGAATACACCCTTTATAAACAAATCATCTGAAAGTTCATTTCTATTAATCTCTTCCGCTCAGTCACTCTTAATGTATACCTCCTTAAGCATCTTGTAATAACCTAACTTTAAATTCACAATCCATCGATTCCAAATCACGAAAGAAAGTACCACCGCCTAACACGCGAGTGGGCGGAATATTAAGGCTTGTAAAAGTTTAGTGTCAAACAGTGGGTGCGTGTACTCTACTCCAAGTTCCTCTTCTTTCAAACTCATCTTCAGTTCAATTTACCCATTGAGTTGGACACATCACAATAGAAAATATTGTGATGGAGGACGGACGTTAGGTTACTAGATTTTTTTTTTTTATCTTTATTTAGGTGAGATTTAGCCACCTGGTCTAGTTCGTTACCGGTTACTAGATGCTTGAAAAATACTCTATATTCTATCATGACAGGATCAGCGCATCCAATGTTTTTGTCACTTCTCGTTTTCCTCTCCACCGTCAAACGTTTCAAAAATGATTTGGGACATCATGAACAGCGGATTTAGGCAAATCCAATGTTTTTGCAAGGTCCCGTATTGGCAAGTCAGGATTTGCCGTACACCCGTAGAAAATTCGCTCGCTCACTTGTTTTTCTTTCGTCGCCATCTTGAATACTAAAAATGAAACGTAAACACCATGGACCATGGAAAGGTGAAAGGGATATGAACGAAAAACCCAAATCTCTCCATTCGAACGGTGGCTCGTAAAATAGGGATATCGCCTGGTTTTGTCCAAAAATCAAAACAACGTTTGGGACTTTAGTCGTATTAAGTAAAAACAGTTCCAAATCGCAACGACAAACAGTACTTAGCAGCAAAATCACGAGCTGTCCAGGAGGATTTCAAGCAGCTTCCAGGGCTGGCTTTTTATTCTGCTATGGCCAGAAATGCTACAGTTGAGCATTTCAGAACGAAGAAGGCATCGAAGTTTCCCAAAAAATACCTTGTGTGGCAAGCAATTTCCACGTGTGGCAAAAAGAGTAAATCTTTCGTCACTACAGGCACAATATACCAGGAGATCTATCAGAAAGAGTGTCTGCAAAGCGATTGCTACCCTTCATCAAAAGTAACAAAGAAAAACCTTTGTTCTGGCCCGATTTTGGCATCATGCTCCTATGCTAAAACTGTGATGGAGTGGTACCAAGCAAATCAAGTGTCCATTGTACCAAAAACCTCTAAGCCGCCAAATTGCCCAGAGCTACGACCAATCGAGAGATATTGGACTCTAATGAAGCGGAAGCTTTCTGGAAAGAAGCAAGGAATCAAAGACATCAAACACTTCCAGCATATTTGGACAACGACGGCTTCTACGATTTCTGAAGAGTCTGTACAAACCCTAATGGACGGAGTTAAGCGCAAAGTTCGAAAATTTTATGCAAATACCGAATAACTATGTTTTGTCTTCACGAATTGTTAAAACACATTCCATGAACCTGAAATAAACAACTACGACGGAAATATAATACGAAATTGATGTTTTTTTTCATGTTTTGAGGTGTCCGGATTATAGCGGATATAAACCTTAGACGAGGGGAATTTTACGTGAAAGCTAAACTAAACTTTTTTTTTGTGTTTTCTGTGTAGAAATATGGTAGGTGAAATAAGCAATAAATGAAGAGACATCCCCTTATTTCTGAAAATCTTAAAAGCTAGTCGTAAGGCGGAATAACATTTGGTTTTGATTATTTGTTACTTGAATTGCTGGATTATTTAAATATCATGTAATGATTATTCAGAAAACAGATAATCATTCTTAAAAACAACAATCCCCTTTGATACACCGAGTCAAGTTTAATTTCATATTTCTCATACTCAAGAAGTGCTATCCTAGAAAATCAATGCAAATATACGTCTAGCACAGTTAATTCAATCAAACATTTTT
Organism: Aedes japonicus; assembly: GCA_034211315.2. NCBI lineage: Eukaryota > Metazoa > Arthropoda > Insecta > Diptera > Culicidae > Aedes > Aedes japonicus. The sequence continues at coordinate 45,520 of JASCZW010000682.1, read as the reverse complement.
TAGAAAGTGAACTTAACTGGATCAACCATCCATCCTCACAAATATTAGAGATCCCAACGATTAAACGTCCCAACTAACATCCGGTTTCTTCTCACTTTTTCAGGGTGACAGTGGGGTGCTCCGGGTATAACGAGTCCAGATACCTGTCACATCTGGACTCGTCCCATGCACAAATGATGCCACCGATGGAACGGCCGGCGGGTGGAGCCCTGGCGCTTCACTACGCGGCCGCCCGTGGTTGCCTCGATTGTGTGCGACTTCTGGTGGAAGCGGCACCCGACATCAGGTAAGCTTGAAATTGATTTCACTATCGTTTGTAAGTTTCGTGAAAAGGGAATCGCTTTGAAGCGCCTTTAATCCATACCAGAGAGACGTACTGCCATCTGAATTTCACCTCGATAATTTCCCCCAAAAGCAACAAACTTCAATCAGGTGGGAAAAATCAACAAACATCTCGTGATATGATTTCTGGTTATACCCTAATAAGTTCGCACCTTCAATGTGCTGTCGATCTATCGGAATCATGTTAGAAAAACATGCAAGACACTGATAGACTACTGATTTCACCTGGAGGTGAATTTTGCATCTGCGTTTAAATCGATGCCCCTGAAATGAAACTCTGCAATCAAATGGTCGACTTTGTTACAGATTGCTACCCCTTTGGCCTCCGGTAATCAAGTAACTCGGTCAGTCAGCAGATAGCTTTCGAGACCAGAAGCCAAGGGTTTGAGTGCGACAAAAAGATTCACATCGAGGCCATTATGCAAGAGATTAATATCGGAGCAGATCGTTGATTGAAAACTGCCCTGGTGCTTTGATTGGAGTTCACCGTGAGCTGTTGTTGTTGTTGCTGATGTTGATGGTTCCACAACCTAGATTGGAGTGCTTTGAAAATTTAATACCATTGATTGTCAAAAGGAAATAAGAAACCTTGACGCAATTTGTGGAGTAGTATGATTAGTTTAATCTGCCTAGGTTTGAAACATTTAACAATTTTGGTTGCTTCAAGGATATGCTCGCCAACACGGTTTTTTAATAATCGAAGCTTTCATTTAGTTGAGTCGTTTGTAACGCCAGTTGTAGAAAGAAAAAAACGTCAATTATGACGATTCCGTGCCTGTGGAAAAGTTCATGATACCTTTGTGCCCACCCAGCACCGCAAGCCATGCGTGCAGAATAAAAACAATAAATACAACACACTATGCCCAATTAATATAATGACTAGTAAGCCAACATAAGCAGATACTCCTTCACCGCTACTCGCTACTTAACGGTTTTATGGTTGGCAAATGAAATGAAAAGTGCATGCTCAATGAATGCACACACATGCAAGCGATAGGCCTTCCATTGGTCTCACCTGACTAACTAGCAGCCGAATGGAAGGACGGAAGTCAGGAAGTAAAAGATTGATCGGAGCTTCGTTCCAGCAGAAGCGACAAAAAATGAATAAGATACGAAGAAAGAGGCGTGGGTGAGAGATGCACGCACAGTTGCTGCTCACTAACTAATAATAGAATTCGATGGGTTTTCCATACGGGCAAGGCAATACCATTCGTTCGCATAAGTAAGTCGGTAGATAATTATATCATACGGCCCAGTAGGAGGGTTTCAATGATTTCAGTTCCTGGATGTGCAAGCGAGTGAAGCAATCATCATCTCTATAACAATTTCACAGTTTTGGCTTCTACTAGTTCGAATAATGGCTCTAATCGAATTATCGGAAGATAATATTTTGATTCGCAAGGTGTTATCAGCATAGGTATCTGAAGGGAAAATAGTGCTAAAATAATGGAAATTTGATTTGATTTTCTCCGATGATGGAGCGAAACGAAACGACTACCGTTAGGAACTGCTGATTGAGACTTTGGATTCATTTTATGTTTGAACCATCCATAATATGGGAGAGGTAGACGGTGAGAAAAGGTTAAAGATTGAGGCGAAGCTTTTGCAGGTAACAGTAAGTGGAGTGAGCTTTTCTTGAAGTTGTTTTATTGAGGAATGGTGCTCGTTTTTGAACAGAAGTGAATGAAAAAATTGCAATCCGAGAGGATCATAGGTCGGAAGAAAAATGCAGAGTAATTTACTGTGCAGTGTTCGGGTGCCGATGAGTTGTTTACAGTTTTTGTAGCTCATGGGTGAAAAAAAGCACACGTCTTAGGTTGCTCCACTTCTATTCATAATTTTAGACTAAGCATATCTGTACAATATTACTTATGAAAATAACATAAAAATGAAAATCAGTTGTTTTATCTGTTGGTATACTTTCAATCCAATGATTTGAAAACTACAAAGAACAGCACTGTATTCAGAAAATAATGAATTTTAACAGCTCGAAATCCTGTTAAACAGAAATAGCAAGCGTATACAGCTGTTGTATGCAATTTGGAAAACTTTACATTTCAGTAAGAGATATAAGCGTATGTAGCTCTATTAAAATGAATATCAGTTGTTTTCATCTGTTGGCATACTTTCAATCAAATGATTCAAAGGTACAAGGGACAGAGCCAAAGTTGTACGAGCTGTTAACGTAGAACTTTTAATTTTATATGTGTAATTGACAGCTGTGTTAGCATTATCATTACCCACATTTAAATTAATTGTTTTTAAGAACGTACGTAATTGGATTGTACTACAATTTTCAACAAATATTTCAAATATTGAAGTAAAACTAATCAATTATACTTCATTGTTTGGTGTTATAATGTGTGAAAAATGGCGTTGCATAGCATGGTGAATGCTACCCAAGTAACAAATTCAATTTTAAGGTACACTTGAAGAAGTTTTCAAGACTCATTTGATAAAACCACGCATAAAACTAGATATTCTACATAACATCGATAAAACAGCCATAAAACCCTCTTAAGTTCCAAAAGGCTCATACTACAGGAGGTTCTCAAGATTATTTCCAAAGGTTCGCTTAAAACTTGATAGTTTTATCGGTACAAACTTGTAATGACACTCAAGACATACTTAAAACTATGATAAAACTACCACAAGTTTTGATAGTTTTATGATTTTCCTCTTTAAGAACACTTCCAGTCCGTCACAAATATGCTTCCAAGATTCTATTTTTCGATTCGTTCTGCTGAATGGGGATTTTTTTTTTGTTTATGGTTGAGTGGAAGCTACTATATTTCTTTTCCAAAGTGGAGACGTATGTAAATTAATTGTAAAATTGACCATGAATGCATCTGTTTTTTGCCTGCAATTGATGATAAGTGATCAGCTTCGGCCAAGGAGGTGGCCAAAAAGTTAAATCCATCCAAGTCTTTTGTTCAGAGAACTAAGGACTGTGAGGGACTGCATACGTACAAAGTGCAGAAGGATCCAAATCGTGCCGAACGGCAAAATACGGTGGGAATGTCACGGGTCTGGAAACTGTACACCCAGATGCTGACAAAGCTTCATTGCCTCATCATGGATGATGAGACTTACGTGAAGGTGAACTTCCGGCAGCTTCCGAATACTGGTCTTCACCGGCTAGCACAAGTTTGATGTTCCAGAGGATGTAAGGAAGCAGAAACTTTCAAAGTTTTCCAAGACATACATGATTTGGCAAGCGATCTGCTCAAGTAGCAAACGGAGTGCGCCAATCTTTACAGAAGCGTGTGCTTGCCCTGCTTCCCCTGTTGAAGCAGCACAAAGACCCTACGATCTGATGGCCGCATCTAATTTCGTGCCACTATTCAAATGATGGCCTGAAGTGGTACGAAGCCAATGGTATCACGAAAATATCGTTCAAAAAGACGATCAAGGTCTTGGGATTCACCATCGATAGTAGATTGAGCTTTGAGAGCCACTTCAACATGGTGAGGAAAAATTGCGAGACCAGGATCAATCACATCCGAACGATCTCCAAGCCTCATCGTAGCAACAACAAAGCCATCCGACTGCGAGTGCATAAGGCAGTTATGAACAGCAGGCTTATCTATGGCTTGGAATTAACGAGTATCGCCTTACTCCAAAACGGCCAGATCTTTCGAAAAAAAACACGAGCGGATGGACGAGGAGTAATAGTTGACTCCTAAAAAGAGGGTAGGATGACCTTCGAATTCGTTTTAGAATTCCGGAAGAAAAGCAAAGAAAGTTAGAGTACGTAATCTGACACAGGAACATTCTCCTCAAGAACTGGACTTGGCAGCTGTTTCTAGCGTTTATTCTGGAGGTTTACAGAAGGCAGGAAAATTAGTTGAAAAAATTGCATTCGATCCAATTTCCATAAAGAATATGGATACAACGTCTAACGAACTTGATCCTGGAGATAACCGAATAAAAGGAAACAACAAAATTATTTCAAGTTTTGTTATTCAGTTTCACTATTTTTATAACAGAGGCTGATGGAATATAGATTGCAAATGTAGTTAAAATAACAGAAATTGTAACAAAAATTCCTCAAGAGGTAACAAAGTGAGAGCTAACTATGTTATAGATATAACATAAACAATACGAAAGAGTCGTTTTAAAAAAGTGTGACGACTTGTAGAGTAATTTAGAGGATTTTATACAAAATGCTTGACGAAAAGGAGGAAGATTATTGTGTTTATAAATACGGTGCTTTTTCGATTAATGGAGTAATCAATGGATGTTCCATAATATAAAAAAACGAAGCAATTCAAGGTACTCTGGTACTCAATCAATACTCACACAAGTCGCACATCTATACTCATCTACAGTTTTTCCATCATTTTGAACTTAAAACAATGGTTTCTAGTTCAACGGTCAGATTAAATCTGGGTTATGTTGAACATGCATCCCACTAGTATCTGATTAACGTGTATTTTTTGACATTTTTGATCGTGAGGAAGTTGCATCATGACTTCTATTTAAACCCGGAATTGTGCAGGCTGTAATCTCTAAAATGGCTTTTGTTCCAATTCCAACAGTTAAAATGCAACGATCGGGTATTCTTCTCACAGCTAATGTGAAGATTATCCATGATTCGAACAATGGACTAACCATTCAAGATGTTATGGAAAAGTACCACATCAAAGCACGATCTACTATTTACAACATTCAGCGATCCAAATCAAAGATACTGAACAACATTGAAAATATTCAAGGAAACATTGGTAAGCATAACTAGAAATTAGAAGAAAAATTAGTATTTTCCATTTAATTCCAACTACCTTTGCTTATCTTCGACAGATACGCGTATTTCGTCTACAATGTGTAGACTTCTTCAGTGTCTCGTACTAATAACTCGAAGTCGAGTTATTAGTACGAGACACTGAAGAAGTCTACACATTGTAGACGAAATACGCGTATCTGTCGAAGATAAGCAAAGGTAGTTGGAATTAAATGGAAAATACTAATTTTTCTTCTAATTTCTAGTTACAAGTATTCCACTAAACAGCTCAAACCCTTTAGGATTCATTGGTAAGCATGTTAGAGATTCTATGCATAGAAAAAGCGCCCATGTTTATATTTGCAGCTCATCGTAAGTTCTTAAAATCCGCTCGCTACCCGCAAGTGGATGAGGCGCTTTACCTCTGGTTTCTGCAGAAAATACATCAACACATTCCGGTAAGCCAATAAATACTGCAAATTCAAGCAGTAAAGTATTTAATCGAGTTGGTGAGTGAAAGCAAGTTTGGGAGTCGGGGATATATCGCCAAATTTATTAAAAGACATGAAATTCATCTTTTGAGAGTTACGGGAGAGAAATTATCAAGTAACATTGCCATCGTTGACCAATTTGTTCAAAATATTGCGGCGAAAATGCGTTCTAATGATTTGCTGCCAAGTCAGATCATCAACGATGATGCAAGCGGTCTTTCCTTCAAAAGCACGCTTAGAAATACATACGTTGACAAGAAATCGACAACCGCACCTGGAAAGAAGGTGAACAAAGAACGTCTGACGTTTATGCCGTGTGCGAACCTGGACGGTTTATTGAAATTGCCGCTGATGGTTATTGGGAAATATCTTCACCCTCGTACGTTGAAAAATTTGAAAGAGCTTCCAGTTTTCTATGCCGCTTCCAAAAATGCATGAATGACCCGCGACAGTTCAAAATCTGGTTTTTTGAGCATTTTGTTTACCTATGTGAGCAGTTTTGGTTTTGGACAATTGCTCTGCACATTTCAATGCAGATGAGCTCAAAACGGATGACAGAATGTGATCCAAATGGTCAAATCACGGTACAGACAAATCATGATGCAGAAGATTCTTGAACGACCTGGAGAATTTAATGACAACGTTAACAAAATAAATGTTAAGGATGCCATCTTTTGGGTTGCCAAATCTTGAGATCTGGTTTCTCAAGCTTCCATTAGAAAATCTTGGAATTTTCTGTACAACCCGGAGGAAGTAAAAAACGAAGATGATTTGCCTCTGTCAATGATTCAGGAGCGACTTCAGGAAATATCATGTGGTTAATAGTGTAGTAATACATAATTGATTGTTTACACGTATCCATATCCAACAATTTGTTGGTCAGATGTCAATACAGAACTTGATGGATCACACTATTCAGCCTGTGAGAAAGTTTAACTCGAGGATTTATTATTCGTTAAATGATGACATTCCCTTGATGGGGAAAAGGGGATGCGATGGGAGATCAAATCATGTTCGTTATAAGGAACCATTTGTTCATAAGGATGATACTGAGGACGGTGCTATTGGAGAATACATACAGTGACTCCCACATCTTGGCATTGTCGATGGTCCCTATTCGATTGACCATCTACAAAACAAATTCAGGGGTCAGTCAAATCATTTGGAATAACAATCTACCTTCATCAATTTCCCTGTGTCGACCAATAAAACTGATTTTTCAGAATTGATCTAAATCTGACGAATCCTACGCCATTAAACTTTAGGTCGCTAGAACTCAAAAATGATCGCTGCCATAGCTGATTTGCTATGCTACTTCGAATTGTTATTGGCACTGGAGAAACTACAAAGCTTTCAGATGCAAAGCATTATTAAAATTCGAATTTATTGACTCCAATGCTGCAGTACATTCAAGTTTCTAATGCATTGAAGTTTCTAATGCACTGCATAATTTGGGTGATTAAAGTTCGGGATGTCAAATCTTTTGAGATTTGTGTAATCTGAAATTCGATGTGCGGACGCAAACAAACCAAGATGGTGGCCATTTTAGTATTCTAGCAACCGTCAAGGACAAGATTTCTCTCTGATAAAGTTTGTGAACCCAACGAAAGAATTGTCTTCGAAAAAGAGTCTAACTGAAAAACTTTTGTTTCCCATCATATTCCCTCTTATTTTTTTCAACTTCTCAACCACTATTAAAAAAAAAGGTACCAATACTTTTCACTGTTCAACCGCTGAAAACCCCTACCCATCCATCGCTCTTCAAGAAGCAGCGCAACTAGAAGCGAAGAAAGTGCACAGCAAAAGATATGATAATAATAAAAAAAAAAAACGCGTTTTTGTTTTGTTTGCGGAGCTTCCTAAGACCTCCGGGCCAAAACCCATTCCGATCGATGGTGTGAGCATATTTTGCGCATTTCTTCCAAGCCATGTCTCTCACGCTACCCAGCTCTCAGCCCCAACGTCGATTTATGTACGTTCAGAGCAGTGGAAACGATTGGGCTCCTCGTGGTTGCTTACCACCACCCCAAAACTAACCTACCGTAATGGAGTGGCGGGCTTTAGTACGAAGGTTATGCTCGCGCCGTGAAGATGTACCGAATTTGGAAACAATGTTACGCTGCCCCAATTTGAGTCGTTTCCGCCGCGAAAGGGAGTTTGCTTTCCCATAAGGAAGTCGTCAGTGGATCCCGACCTTCAGGCTTAGTGTCACTGTTAACGTTCCGAGATGTGTAACACAACGTTAGTGAAAGAAGACAAACCTGATTGGCTAAAAGTAGCGCAGATTGAATCGACGACGACGACGCATCTTTCGAGGAAAGTAAGGCCGACGCAGCTGCTGCAATTTATAGATTGTGCTGGCACTTCACCTACATTCGATTTTTCTTCATGCTCTATGCTACTTATCTAGTTGCATGTGCAAGAAAACCTGCTTGGCACACTGACAAGAATTATCGTTACGGCACTGGACCAGGAAAAACTTGTCCATGCAGCGGCAGCAGCAGCGCGGATTTCTAGCTCTAGCAGACTACGGGATTGACTCGGTTGGAACTAGTCGGAGTGATTATTCAGTGCCTATTAGTCTTGCAGCAAGCATCCTTTCTCCGGTGTCTGTGTTCCGACCATCGTTGCAGAATCTCGGTTTCAACGTGTGTTCTATCGTCGATCTAGCGCTGAAAGTGTAGAAAATCAAAAGTGAATACATAAATTATTACAATCGCGGCCAGTCGCGGTGTGCTGCTAAGCGAAGCAGGCCAAAGCAAAGAAGCAACTAGACGATCGAAGTGGCGCTCCAGTGAAGAACTGTTTTTAAAGGAACAGAAGAAAACGGTGCTGATTTACAGTTTTTGACAGTTTTGGCCGAAAAAAAAAACGACGGAGAAGTGTATCGTAGAGAAGGAAAAAAAAAGTGGAGATTCCCTGATTTGATGAAAAAGCAACGAAACTGTATGTGGTTCAAACGTTGAGCGGCAAAAGAGCATAGCGCGTATGTGTGTCTTGTGTTTGGCTGGGTTTGTTTTTGATCGGGTTCATTTCGAGGCATCCGGCGAGAAAGAGAGCAGCACAGAGTGAGCCTAAATAGTTCGGGTTTTAATGGCATCGGGAGGTGTTTGAATTGGCTGATTTGGGTGTTATTGTTTCAGTTTTGAGGGAGCTCTGTTTCGGTTGCGGATCAATGATGTTCGGGAATTATGAACTTTTTTTTTTTTTTGAAAATATTCTTGAGTTTTGAAATTTGTTTAATTGAAAAGATCATCAAATTCAATTACCAGTTTATGTAACTTGAGGCAACAGAATTAGAATATTTGAATGGAAATATTATCTTATGTTATAGAATATAGCAGCACTTTAAGAGCTAAAAAACAGACATCATAAAACCCCAAAGAAATAAACAATTAACAAAATTGTTTAGTTTACAGTTTTCATTTTTGAATCGTTATACAATTTCTGTTTTATTCGTAGCTAAAAACTAGAAATACCATCAATATTCGATATAAGTATGCAAAGTAACAGCGAACAGTTCATAACTCATGTGTTCACAGAAAAAAATAATTCATTTTAACAAGCGCGTAAAATTTCCCCTCGTGTAATTCCAAGCCAAATGAGCGTAAACAACGATATTGTTTGCAATCTTCCATACAACAGGCTCGATTTAGGCGTTATCTGGCTTGTTTTTACATGAAATATCCCATTATGTTCTGTCAAATCTAGCATTCCCTTTATGTGCATTAGATAACGCAGAAAATTCAATGTTTCATTTTATCTGTGTTGCTCTAAAATAAAACTCTGTTTGGGTGTTCTCAATAATATTAGTTGTCATAGGTTTTGTTGGTAACAAATGTTAAAATGATTTGATTAGCCTGAATCTTTAAATCCTTAAAAAAAATTGATTATACTGATCATATGCGCACCGAATTTTTGAAAATCCGAAAACATAGAAGACTATGGTAACAACAAGTTCTGCTTCCTGATGGCGAAATCAATACCTGATGTGAATCCATTAAAGTCTCTTCATAATACAACACACTCATATTGGGAAATAAGATTAACTGTTTACCATGATACCACGGAATGATACCCACCTCGTTGGCGACTACCGGAGTGCAGAGTCATTGCAATACACAGAAAAAAAAAATTAATTTTAGCAACCGCGTAAGATTTCTTCTCGTTCCATTCCAAGTGGAATGAGGCGTAAACAACGAAATTGTTTGCAATATTTCATACAACAGGCTGTATTCAGGAATGGAATATCCCATTATTTTCTGCCAAATCTAGCAATCCCTTTATGTGCATTAGATAACGCAGACAATTGAATGTTTCTTTTAATTTGTGTAGTCTAGAAACATTCTTTTACAGATAAGTATAAAAAACATGAAATATTTGTCTTTCGAAGCATCGCAGAATGTGCAATTCGAACTTTTTCTTTGCTTGAAGTATGTGAAGGCAACAGAAACAAGAAAGCTGAAAGTATCTCTGTCACATCCATTTTGCTTATTGAATGGTTGTGTCCGGCAAAGCAATTTGAAACCATTTTTTTCATTACCATAGCACTATGGGCTGACAAACATGCATTTGCGTATAAAAATAAAAAAAAAGGACCATAATAAATTGAAAATTTCATTAAAAACTTATACATGACCCATGAGACTCTGCTGAAAATACATAAAATATTGGAAATTATTCATAATACTCAATAATGTGATCTCTAATTGATATAATATTTAGCAATACGCACATGAAAAGAAATTAATTTTCCGAGTTATGTAAGGGAACGTCCATTAATTACATCGCGCAAAAAAAAGACTTTTTATAAACTCCCTCTCCCCGCTCCTTGTCACGTTTTTTGTATGGACCTTCAAATTTTTTGGATGGATCGTCACATTTTCCCAAACCCCCCCTCCCCCCTACTGCGTGACATAATTAATGGATCTTCCCTAATTCACATAAGAGGAATGCTAGATTTGGCAGAAAATAATGTGGTATTCCATGTAAATTTTAGCTAGGTAACGCCTGAATTTAGCATGTTGTATGAAAGATTGTAAACATTGTTGTATTGCACATGAAATATTGCAAACAATTACGCTGTTTACGCCTCCTTTAGCTTGGGTTAAAACGAACTAAAATTTTACACGCTTGTTAAAATTAATGTTTGTTGTTCTGTATAGCACATCAAAAATAAACCGTTAACTATCTGTGGAGTGATCGATAAAAATTTACGTAGAACCCAAAAATGTATTGCTACTTTTCAGTAAATGGTTCAAACTCTTTCCTGTAACTTACCAAAAAAATACATAGAATGTAAACTTTGCTTCCACAAATAAAATGACAATGATCAACATAAGAGCTTGCAACATGTATCATAAACTTTTGAAAATAATCAATAGTAAATCAGCTTTGCGCACGTAAATGTTTATGTGTGATCCATAAATAATGCCTACATAAGGATTGTCGAATTATTCCTTAAATGCATTACTACTCAAATTTAGTCACATGACTAACTGGTTGAAAGATCGCTGCGAATGAAAGACTGCGTTGGTTTCAGAGAGTTTTGCGGTGAGGTTTCCGATATTCGAAGTGTTGCCATAGATCGTCGATTAGATCTGATTGAATGTTCAATTGGTATAATTAAAACGGAGGATATTTTTCTAATTAGGTCTGACGAGCCATTGCGAGCAGTACGGAAAACGTGTATAATTATAATTTATAATTTGATCAAAATTTTATGAAATAACAGTTTTATCATATCTAAAATTGGATTCCCTAAAAGTGCTCATAATGGACGCTTGAGCTGGAAATTTTCTATGTTAACTATTGTTATCTTAAGATTTCAAGGTCTGATAAGGTCAATTCCATACAAATTGTCCAAGCAAAAATTTCAATCCACTGATCTAGAACAAACACAAGTATTCGATAATAGTATATATCACTTTATTTTAAACTTTTTATGATGTAAACAGCGCTAAAAGATAACCCTATGAAACAAACAATTTCTCCACTTTCAAAAATATATTACATATTTAAAAGCTTGGGTTTCAATAACTAGGAGTGAAAAGAATGTAGCTTCAGTTCTAAACAAACTCCGATTGTTGAAAAGTTATTCTATAATATCAACGATGTTCTTCTCATTGGCATTGAAAACACAATACTGTACAATAAATCCGTCGTAATGTTATAAATGTATGATGTATGATATGTACTACCACCCATAGTAGCACGGAAACTAAGTCCAACAGCAATGGGCTGTCCTCTCAGTCCTCTTGATCAAGCTTTAATAGTTAACCGCTGATTATCCTAATTGTGCCATTGTATAAAGTGCCAAAAACGGGTAGCGGTTTCGGTAGGCAACATCACTTATACCTTTCCACAGGGATTTAAATAATCTCCTTACAACAATCAGAATGAACAATTATCTAAAGCAAAATGAACAAAAAGCGAAATTATCTAACATGAGGATGCTACAATGGGCGGGAAGAAGAGCCCGCCCTCTATTCACAAACAGTTAGTAATGGGGAGTACACAGAAACAAAAGCGTTCACGAAAATGACAACGGACCGTGAACTAGTTCACGTTTTCAGGATTTTTACCTAAAAACGTGATTTAGTTCATGATTACGTGATTCAGTTCACGGTGTATTTTTGCTTGTTCTCGAATTCATGACTGCAGTTCACGGATCCGGGCAAGGATTTTTTCCGTGTATGCATTCCCACTCTCCCCGTCCAGACTTCTATAATCGGGTGCCCATATTCATGTAAATGAAAAATTCAACAAACATTCGTATCTATTATATATGATCTTCATTCGGTTGAACCTGAAATGCATGAACTGTTGTAAAGTGTTTTAGCTTAGAGTTCTGTGTAGCAATTCATCAAAATCTTGATTTGAAGTATCCAGATCAAAGTTTGTCTAAACTATTGAAAGTTTACAAAACTAATGTTCATACATTTTAATTTACTGTTGCCATCGTCACTATTTGCTGCTTGATGCTGATTGATGAATTCGCTTTTATTTTTGCTGGCCTGATAGTTATTGCTCCTAGCTCCTATCTCACAAAAGCTCTAACGTCTAAACGGAATAAACTAGGAACCCGAAATTTTCTAACTTTTCCTATCTTTTAATAACGATCATATTTTGAGCAGTTATAGCTTTTAGCGAACTCTAGAAGTGACGCTACAAAAAAAGTTACGCATGGTGCATTCAGGGTAAAAAATGTCCCGAAACTTTGACACGCTCCCAAAACTTTACTTTTTGAATCGATTTGAGCCGTTCAGGTACAGGTATTGTACTTTAAATCCGTCGTAATGTTATAAAATACATACACGGTGTTCAATAAGTTCGAATACAAGTTTTCATCATTGCGTAGGTATGCGCCATGTACATATTCTGCATTGGTATTGGTGTCAGCTTTAGCTTCATTCATACGCTACCGAATGTGCGCGGTGTTGACATTCTGTTAGTTGTTGTTCGTTTGTTACGCGCGATGAAAGAGTATCGGGACTTCGTAATTAAGCGTTTTTTGAACGGTGAGCGACCCGGCGATATATTCCGGCTGCTGAAATCGCATGGGGTCAAGCGGAACTTTGTCTACACGACCATCAGGCGATACCGGGAGACGTCCTCGACCAATGACCGTGCGAGATCCGGTCGGCCGCGTTCAGCGAGGACGCCACGGGTCATCAAGATCGTGAGGGAGCGAATTCGGCGCAAAAAGAACCGCTCATTCCGGAAAACGGCTGCAGATCTCAACGTTTCCATTGGAACCGCTCACACCATACTCACCAAGGACCTTGGTTTCAGGCCTTACAAAAACGTAAGGTCCATGGCGTTTCGGAGGCTACCAGCAAAAAGCGGTTGGATCGAGCTAAGAGGATCCTCTCTCGGCACGCTGGTCAGGAGTTTGTTTTTTCGGACGAGAAACTGTTCGTGCTGCAGCAGCCGCACAATGTGCAAAATGACCGGGTGTGGGCGCCATCGAGGGACAGCATTCCTGAATCAATATAAACATCCCTCGGTTCCAAAGTGCCGCGTCGGTGATGGTTTGGGGGCAGTATGCAAACGTGGTAAGCTACCCTTGGTGTTTATTGAAAAAACGTCAAAATCAACGCGGCGTACTACAAAACTGAGGTTTTGGAAAAGGTTGTTGCCCCAGTCTCCGAAGCCTCTACGGCGATGAGCACTACGTGTTCCAGCAGGACGGTGCACCAGCCCATACGGCAAATGTGGTTCAAGCCTGGTGTCGGGACAATTTAACCGACTTTCTGGACAAAACTTTGTGGCCTCCCAGCTCCCGGACTTGAATCCTCTCGACTTTTTGTTTGATTCTATATGATGGCGAAGCTGAACGAATACAAGGTCAGCACTTTGGATCATTTCAAGACGGTAATTCTCAAAATCTGGGACGAAATGCCCATGCAGTCCGTGCGTGCCGCCTGCGACGCGTTCGAAAAACGTTTGAAGCTCGTTAAGGAGTACAAAGGGGGGGTCATTCCAAGAGAAATGTTGTAAACGTTCCTTGTAAATATAGCTTTCAATAACATAAATCCAAAAAATAAAAAAACATGTTTTCATTTTTTTAACAAATTTTGAAAGTGTATCCGAACTTATTGAACACCGTGTAAAGCATGTTTACAAAACAGTTTAGTTGTTGAAATGTAATTTTAAAGTAGGCGGATTTACCTATTTCATGCAAGCTAAGCAGAGTCCAGTAAATACATAGTACATAGTACATTTATTAACATTTCATTTACATTTATTTGCTCCACGATTTTCTGTATTTTCACAATGGACAGAAAAAAACAAGAACGGCTTGAAAGTGATTTTGAAAAAGTCGAAACTGCTCAAGGGAGTGCCACTAATTTCGGCAGCCCTTCTTTATTTAGCTGACATTGCATTTGAAATGCGTGTAAAAATAATGTTTTCTTTTATAGGCAACGAGAACAGGACCCTTTGCAAATGCCTGTGGTTCATTTGAAAGAAATTCACTATTTGAAAGGATATCCAACTAAATCCAAGCTAAATAATCAAGTTATTACAAATGATTGCTTTGTTGAAAGCATATATAGAAACAGAGGTTTGAAAATCGATTGCCAAATGAGGAAACATCATCGTATTTGAAACTCAATGTAAAGTTAGCTCTTGTTCATGTTTCAAAAGTTTTTGGAATAATGTTTTTGAAAAAAATAATATTGCATAAATCTCTCAAACTTCATCACATCAAAGTTTCAACTCAATCCTATGTGTAAGGTGTGAATTTTGCCCATCAGTCAAATGAAATATGCGAGCCGCTTAGAGCGTGTAATTTTTGTAAATCTTTATGATACATTTATTAAACAAATCAATAGATCATTGCGTCAAAACTGCATTGATGACATCTTGCAATGATCTATAAGGCATTATAATAAAATATCTTGTATGTTACATGGAAATTACACTAAGACACCTTACTTTTTTTAAACACACTGAAGAAGTCTGTAAATCGCAGGGACGAAGTAGGCCTAGCTACCAAAATATACGTCTAGTGGAATTTAAAAAAATGCTCACCTTCAGTAGTGATTTGGTGATGAAATGTTTCAGTTATTTATTTTAATTTTAAAAAAAGGGACAAACACTCGTGGACACATTCACGCACAGTTTAACTCTGGTTTTGGACAGTTCCGATTTTAACACCGGAAAGTGACGAAAACAAATTGACATACAGATTCAGGCGTTCCCTATTAATAAACAAAAACTAAACTTTTCTTGAATTTCAATATGCTCAACTACATTTTACAATCTATTTAACTACTGGAACCAATAACTGCATCAAGAAAGTTGAACCCTCTAAAGAGAACAATCTATGCTAATACATTTAAAGTTACAATTGAAGGATTCAAGTGAAATTAGAGTCCTTCGAAGCCATTCGTGCCTTTTTGGCAACTTTATGCACCTATTGATTTCCATGCTCATCATTTTAGCAGCACTCGGGGGATACGTGGTCCTATAAACAGAAAAAAATAATTATTTTAACAAGCGTGCAAACTTTCCCTTCGTTGAATTCTATGCCAAAGGCAGCGTAAACAAATAAATTGTCTGCAATCTTTCATACGCCATACAACAATGTTTGCAATCTTTCATACAACAATCTAGCTTCAGGAGTTATCTGGGTTAAATTTACATGAAATATTCCATTATTTTCTGCCAAACCTAGCATTCCCTTTATGTGCATTAGATAACGCAGAAAGTTCAATATTTCATTTTATCTGTGAACCCAATGATGTCAAATTTATAGAATAGGAGTTTGAAAACAATAAGATCGAGAGATCACTGGCATCAATTATGACAAAGTATTTTCAGCTAAATCGTATGTCTGAGTGGAGGATTTAGCCCAAAGATACGAGAAATCCAAGCCGCTCCAAGTAAATCATGTTTTGCAATATTTTTGTAATACATTTATAAAACAAACTGTCTACCAAAGATGTTTTGTGCGTTACTTAGGAAGTACACCGTGTGCAAGACCCTGATCAGACCAATAGTTTTCTAAATGCGCAAGATTTATCTGAGTATCTAGGTAAACGTAGTGTCGCAATCACAGTCATAAAGCATAAATAAGCAGGTTGTTTTAAAAAAAATGCAAAACCTTACTTCACTTCTTTTAACACTTTGAGGAGCAGAATTTCACAACCAAAGCTGGAAAGCTACACAGAAAACCAAATTAATATTAACAAGCGTGTAATAACTCGTTTGATTCCAAGCCGATGGAGGCGTAAACAACGAAATTGTTTGCAATCTTTCATACAGTAGGCTAGATTCAGGCGTTATCTGGCTTAAATTTACATAAAATATCCCATTATTTCTTCCAGATTTAGCATTCAACTTATGTGCATTAGATAGCGCAGAAAGTCCAAGTGTATTTTAATCTATGAAAGAAAATTTAAACTGATTCATGAGTATTTCTTTTAAGGAACTCGAGTACTTGACACTAGAGAAGTCTGTGTAAATCGTAAACGGAATTTACCTATCTGTCAAAACAAGCTTTTTCTAGTTTTCTACTAGAGTTTTAAGAAATCTGCTCGTGATATATGGTAAAGTATTTCAATTTTTTTTTAAATTTTTTCATTAATAAGAGAAGAACAAGTGAAGAATTAGTTAAAATATTCCTGATTTTCCACAACTTTCGTAGACAAACGTGATGTTTATTTTGCTGCAATATATTAGCAAAATGCCAAAGGGAACGGCCACGTCACTCACAGAAAATAATAAATTTTAACAGAAACGTACAACTCATTTCATACATTTTTTTTCTTTGGTTTATCAGGTACCATGTATCAGAATCGAGGGGAAGGGAAAATCATTAAGAATTTCGCTGTACACGGTAATTCTGAGGTAGTCATTTTTTGACTACTTTCCATGCATTTTAATGATTATCCTTAGGACGTCAAAAAATCCCTGCTCTTTAATGCCAAAAAATTGAATAATTTTTATTCCAGTATGATAAAAAAAAATGCATAAAAACAATGCTATCAAAAAAGTGAAAATGTCGATTGATTCTAGTTGACGGGCTTTGCCTTAAAAAAAAGTATAAATAAAAATTTTCCAACCTTATGGTTTTTTTTATTAAAATATGTTGGGATAAATCAAAAAATATTTGATTACAAAAAAAACGCAAATGAAAACTCTTTGTCTAGCTCTTAGCAGATTCATGAAAACTCTTTGTCTATTTCAGTTGTCAGATGTCCAAAATTGTCAAAATTGTCAACAACAAACTCTGAGTTTATTTATAACTTATCATCGAATTAATTGAAAATGACAGCAAGCTTGTTATCCCTTGACAGCAAAAAACAAGGATATATGTTATTTGCAGTCATCTTTACCCCATCTTGACTTGGTTGCAAAGCTTGTTTTATATTCAATAAGTATAGAAACATATTATTGAAACTATTTAGTAACAAAATTAACGTACAGGGTGCGGCAGAAAAAAATGCGAAAATGCTCAAACTCAAGTATTGGGTTAATTCGTGTAGCTAGTGACTAATTTCTGTCGAAAGTGTATTTTTTTATGTTTACTTTCATGTGCTGCATCACAACATTCCATTTGTTTTACTGCAAATTCGTAAAAATGTTCGCCAAAGAAGTGATCACCAGTTTGTTGCTCGCCCAGAAGGCTTCCGGCGTCGGCTCGAGGATGTTATTAATAAAAATGGAGGACACATTGAATAAATTTGCTTAAAAAGACTTTATAAAGACAACTGCACTCGAAAATGGTGATACTATTGCTTGAATTAGTTGAAAGAGGGATTTGAAAAAATAGTACAAATTTTCGCATTATTTTCTGCCGCACCCTATACCTGGTACGAATATTTATGTATGGCTTAACTTCAATGGTGTTTGTTTCATAAAAAGGGTCATTTTGTTCATTTAAAAGACCTTTTTTCTATAATACAGCGGGATAGAGTCACCAAATGCAAGTTACCTCAATATATCTTCAGCTATTCAATCTGACATCGTTCATTTGCTAAGCAATTGAAATTTTGTAAACTACTGTCGATGTAATTTTGAAAACCTTGGAAACGATTTTCAATTGCCCAATTTTCATAGAAATCAATGTATCTACTATTGCGTACCTAACGATGGTCACTCTTACCTTCTCTCAGAAGTATTTGTTATATCTGTTCACTCACAAAAAACAAACTAAGAAAGGGTCCATGTGGACTTTTATTTACTGTTGATACATATTCAAAACTCTCGAAATAGCAAAAACCTTATTGAATGCAAATATGAAGTTGAAAAATAAAAATTTCTAATTATAATGCACTGCGTAATTAATTTATCGGGCCGTCATTGTTTTTTTTTCAATTGCTTGGTTCTATCAGATTTAAAGTAAAAATATCAATTGTCGAACAAATTTTATATGAGATGTTCATTAACTGACTCCTATTTAAACTATTCAACAATTAACAATTTACCCTTTGAAGATGTTGTAGAAGATCATGAACGGATTAAATCTTAATTTTAATTCAAAAAATTATTATGGGATCGTAACTCTTTTCGTAACGAAGGTTACAACTGGATGACTAATTTCTAAAATCATTAGCATGGTATTTCAACCAGATGAGTTAAAAAATCGACTCAGCTACAAATACACACACACATTTCCTTAGAGAAGTGAAGGCGTTCACAGCTATCGTGCGGGACCGAGATTCCTACTGTACGAAATCCGTGCACCAGACTGAATTTCTTCAGTTTCACCAATCAAAATGAGGCTAATTAAATAATAATATGAAATTTCAAATTCTTTAATTTGCTAAGACCAAGCCTATATTGCGATATAGGTGGTTATGCACATTAATCTTTTTTTTTTCCATGTACCCAAATGTTCATCATGTGGAGGACAAATTCATTGGCTTTAATTATGAATTCGATGGCTTGATGAAAAGTAAAATCTCCACTCGTTCAAAAATGTGTGAACAAAGATTTTGCTGCACCAGAGTGTATAAGCAAACTATAACCTTAAGATCAGAAAAACTATGCTAAATTATTTCTATCAACACAACACTAATTACTAACAAACTAATTATCTCTTATATCTCAGAGTGTTCGGCTGTATAGTTGATAATTAATACGTTAACTCAGTGTTTCTAGATGAAATTTGGGGAAGATCGAGTGGAGAAAGTAATGCACGCAAGTTGAACCGCTGCTTTCAATAGGAATACCCCTGTCAAAATCGAATTATGACATGGAAACAAACAACTCACATCAGTTTAAAAAGCGTGCCAAATACAATACACTGCTTTCCCATTTTTTCGAAACGGGAGAAGCGAATATGCGACAGACGCAATACCTCAGGTAATGTGCCCAGTATTTCGCCTTGCGTACAAAAGGCCATTAGCCAAAAGAAAAGGTGTCCTGCAAGGTACCAGTGGTACTTGATGAGAAATTATGGGCCCAAGTACCACCGGCATCTCTGGTTCTAAGTGTAAAATTTTCGATAACCAAACAAATCAAAGGTTATTGCTTCTGAAATTCAATTTGGAAATGATTTAAAGGTTTTATGGAAAGTATGCTCAAGTCTGAATCATTTCAATTTGCATATCAGAAGGAAAGTTAAAAATCCAGGGCCCCACCGTCAGCAATGAAAATGAAACCACTTAAATGTGACCCGAACATGCCAGCACCCAACATACCAAGCAATAGTGAAAGTTTTACGAAGAGAAGACAAACACTGGTATCACATTAAAAAGGACCTTCCATTGTCTTCGCTCACGTTGGAATGCACACTCGAACATGACCATTGTCGATTACCAGAGCCCCCTTCCCCTCCCACCAGACCAGACAGGCGTGTTTAGGTACACTAGCAAAAAAAAAAAAGATCTCCGCATAACAACCCTAACAAGCTCCATCTAGGTCCAACTACATTGTTAAACAACCCATGGGCGCACTTTCCATAGCAGACGGCAGCTCGTCTAGCATAGCTGATTCCATTGTGCCATCGCTGGTCTAGGAAGCTCCCGATAGGCAATCGCCTGTTTTTGGGCGCATTGTTTCAAACGGAAAACAATAACAGTCATCGTTTGGCGAACCACAGGCGGCAAGGCTTGGCGTAATTAAAAATTATTGCCGGTATTGGCAACCGACCCAGGCCCAACCCAATGCAGTGTGCAAACGCAACACTTGTGCCAATCCTGTTTCTGCAACAATCTGCCTGCGCGCACGTCGTCCAATCAAAACACCTCACGGAGCAGAACGTATGCACCGGCAGCAATGATCGACGACGTCTCCACGTGAGGCACCGTTGCTGTTGGTCTACCCTAGGCCATTTTTCGTAACACGTAACAATAATCGTTGCACATTCGCTCACAAACGTGGTTCGAAGGCGACGATTAGTGGCGCACGGTTAGCGACTGTAATAGTCGAAAATCACAACTAACACTCATATATCGGATGCACACTGAGCCTTCTTTTTTATTTTTTGATCAACCAGGGCATCAAATCAGTTTTATTGGACGATGAGTTTTTTCCTATTTATCAACCTGGACGAGCATGATGTTGATACGTGCATAAATGCATAGCCATTGGCATAGATCGTTTGTGCGCAAACCCAGTTCAAGTTTTTTTTTATTCGAATGCGACCGACAACGTAGACCAATAATGAGGTGCGAATTATTATAATTAATGATCGATGATAGAAAACTTACTTCACGGCAAGAAGGGCAAAGCATATGGGTGCTTTCATAATGATCGCGGTGATCAAAACATGATTTTGTTGTTTGGAAGATTGCAAATACGTGCTTTTGGAGCAAACCGTTTGAAATGCTGCATAAATTTGAACGGCGCTTAGTATTATATTTCGACTTTCGACACGTGTGGCCAACACTCTACACTTACTTGCAATTTATGTGCGGTCATTTCAACAAGGTAGGCTGGGTAAAAGTGTATCACTGCTGTTACAGAAATATGCTGCGATATTGGATGACGTTTGATCTTTTTTTCGGATTTTGATTGATATAAATTTCAATATAATTTCAATTTCAAATTGTACGATGAACTGAAGCAGGTGTATTTGTACAACTGTTATCGAAAATAATAACAATCGGTATCTATGGGTCAATCCAGTAATTTTGTCGGTTTGATGCAGACGTTCCTATTTACAAAGACAGTACAATGTAGACAAGAGCGATTAGAGTATCTATTCAGTCATCTTCAAATGTAACTGTTACTTTCAGTTGTCTGTGTACATTCCCATGTTTTCTACACATTTTTTGTGGTATCAAGACGCTGTATAAGTTTCTCGAGCGCATCATTTTACAAACATCGTAGATCCTTTTTTTATGAGTGATGGGAATAATTATCTCCAACAGCTGAAAACTTTATTGTTGATTGTTTTTATCGAATTTCTCTAGATTTAAAGAAATGTGTGATCTTAGAAATCTTAGGGTTAAGGAATGTCAACATGTTCTTAAAGTTTTTCATCACTTTAATGTAATGTAATTGACTGAAATTTCACTTGTTTAGCCGCAAAGAGTACAATTGTTTGGCTTATAAATTTTCTTCATGATCTTCAAATGTCCTAAACTTGACTTAATTTGATAATACTAGTGATTTGACAAAATAAAACATCACAAGTTCTAATTTACGTATTTTTACGAAAACATAAATAGTGCTTTTGAAAAAACTAAAGGATGAGTGTATGTCAGTGATTTAACTCCAAATTTGACGTGCAAGCCTTTGTTGATGTAAAGAAATTAATGTCATTGAATTAATAAATTCCTACTTTATTTTATTTATGCTATAAGTGTGTGTGGCTTTATTATTGGTTCTTCACGAAAATTACGGGAGTCAACTCTTCATAACTCTTGAAATAGCTCTGAAAAAGGCCGTTTGGTATTTAAATATTCGCTGTTCCTGGAGTGGTACGAGTAGTACCAATAATTGTTGAGTACCAGGTGATGATTTGCAGGGTGGCCACTGGCCACACAATCTTAAATTCAAAATTCCCGCATCCTTCCCGAATCTTTTCCTCAGTTTTGCCTATTTTTTTCCGACTGGGGAATGAGTTAATATAAATTGGATTAAAAGATATTCTTGAAGTTTTTGAGTAAATTGTTCAATCTGAAATTGTGATTTCGACATGGAGTTTTCATAAGGGCCAATGTCGCAAACGTAAACAATGACTTCTTCCGCAAAATTCTCGAGAATCATTAATCATAGTGAATTGCCACGATGATTGTACAGAAGAGGAGTTCCCCTTTACAATAGAAGTGGTAGTTTTCAAGAAATTTTCGACAGAAGCCATTATTTACGTTCGCGACATTGATTGGCTCTTATCAAAACTTCATGTCGATTTGTTTCATGTAGGCAAAATGACGGATAGCAGCCGCAAATAGGACTTCTTGCGTATTGCGTAGCCTGCTTTGGTCTCTCATTTTGCAAACAAGAACAAGGAACGCTCTATAAAAATCATTGATCTTTCAAAAAAATTCTAGAAACATAAACATCGAAGAAAAATGATAAAGCATTCGAGGTTTTTGAGTACAAAACGATGCACGTGCGTTGCGTGCATATTGTATCAAGGACTTCGTGATTTCAACGTCGTTGACAGTTCGTAGACAATTCTCTGACCAACCAAACTCTTTTCAATTTCGCTCACCATCGTCTGTCACTGTCACATTCAATGAAAATGCTCGCTCCATTCTCGCATTTTTGTGTGACAAGATGAGCACTTGTTTTGCAAGTGTTGTCAAATTTAGCAAATTACCAATCAGTTGTAGCCAAAATGTGTCCACACGCTGTTCTTTTCTTTGTAATCCGGCAAGCAACGTCTTTGAAGACAGCATCGAGTACAGCTGCCCAAATTCCTCTTCCACTTTGTCAGCAACTGCAGTGCTCAGATGGTCTTTATCTACAAATGTTTCCAGATACAGCCCCGGATGGTTTTTAGCTATGTCCGTGAAGTGAGTTATAAGATTATGGTTAATGCAAATGAAGTGACGCGTTAAAAAGCGTGTTAATGGAGATATGTTGAGAAGCTTCTTAAAAAAACATCACACTAAAAAGATCGACAGTCGTTGCGGAACGTCTTTGTCGAAAAAGTTTGCTCTCCGTCAATTAAATTTTAATTAACGATTTGGCTTTAACAGTCAGGCTTAACAGTTTCCTCAATAGCGGCTCTAACTAGTCACGTCAAATCATCAGAAAGAAACGAACCCATAGAAGATTCGGTTTGGAAAATCATAACCGCGAACACTTTTGATCGGAATAAAGGGTGTTCCGATCAAAATTTGGTCAAACGGTAATCAAATTTTCTATGAATTAGTCAACTTTTTTTTCTTTTTCAAGTTCAGTTGATACAGAATACAGGAAAAATATTCAACTAAGCTTCCTTTTAACTGAATGCGAATTGCCGGACCTTTTGTGATAGACGTGACACCTGGCATAAGATTTTGTACAGTCTCTTTGTTCACTTTATTCGCCGCTGAACGCCAGTTCACCTTGACTGTTTCTCGCTCACAACAGCTTTTTGAGTAAAGTAATATTGTATGATTTGGCGGAGCTCTGGCTTGTTGGGAGAGTTCTTGTCCTTGGGTACTACTTGAACGTTGGTGGCAGCATACCACTCCATGTCCTTTTTTTCGTAATGGCAAGATGTCAAATCCGGCCAAAATAGACCGGAAAATTGTGTCGCTTCAGGAAACGCAGTAGACGATTTTGTAGGCACTCGCTCAGATAAATTTCCTCGTTGACGGTTCCGGGCGCAATGTAAACGTTGCTCTTCAAGCCACAGGAACAGATGGCCTGACACACCAGATATTGCTTCGCGAACTTTGACAGTTAAAGGTGCTTGAAAATATCTGCCACCTTTCCCCGTCCGCTTGCCGTATAAAAGTCATGTCCAGGAAGCTGCCTTGACGTAAGTTTCATCGTCCTGTACCACGTAATCAAACTTCGTCAGCATCGTCGTGTACTAATTTCGCGCTCGTGTTTTGGCCGACGTGTTTTGTTTATTGTCGCGATTTGGAGTCACCACTTTCTTGTAAGTCGACATTTCAGCTCGTTTTTTAGCTCTATCCACGGTTGAAGGCGCCGCTTCCAGCTTTTTTTGAGTCATCTCGGACCGAAAGATTGGGGTTCCGCTCGAAACAGCGGGCAACTCTTTTTGTCGTCGCTGTGGCCTCCGGCTTTCAATTTTCCCCCGTTCGGGCTTTCCTGACTGTCAACCGAACACGTTGGTAACAGTTGGTTCAACTACATTCAACAATTTCGCCAACGTGAAGTTAGAGTAGTTTGGATTTTCGCCATGCAAAATTTTGATGCGTTGCTTCTCTTCCTTCGACGAAATTTTGATAACTGAAGTGCTAATCTCAAAATCAAAATAGAGGCAGGAAGATTCAACAATGGTACATTTTTGAACAGGCTGAACAAAGCCCGCAAAAAATGATGCCAAGCTGTTTGTCTTAGTCCCTCCTTGAAGGAACTGTGTACGACGTGCAAGCCGCAGCTAACGATGTTGAAATTTCAAATTCTTTGAACGTTTTCTAGTTGACAGCCGGACAACCACAAAGCACTGAGCAATCTTCTGCTGGATTTGCTGAAAATCCCTGTTTTATTCCGTTAATTTGAACGTTGGACCGAGTAGATGACAAAAACGCTACTCAAATCATTGAAAAAGGCGTGAATATAGTTCCTATTTATGGCAGACATTCCAGATGGATTTGAAATTCCCTACTTTTTCCCGTATTTTTCCCAATGATTTTTTATTTCCGCATATTTCCCGCAATTTCCGATTTTCTCGAGTCTGTGGCCACTCTGTGATTTGGGTAGGTAGGCGTTGATATTGTTTCCCCCTGAAAAGGACTGTTTGGTATTTTATGGTAGCAATATAGGTGTCAAAATTCTTGGAATCGTTCCAGAACAACGTTTACCATAATTATTGGACATCCGATCACTTGGCTTTGGAGTGACCGGTTTAGAGTAAATTTCCGTGGGATCAGTGAAGGTCAGAAAATGATCCTTAGTAATATGGATGTCAGGATTCCGGGGTGCATTTAAAAAAAAAGGTAGGAATCGCAAGTCCACTTAAACTTGTATGACAACTTTGCATCTGCAGCTGGGGTCCACAACATATGTAGCAAAGTTCTTGAAAAAATTCAAAAGCATGTTGTGATTTCGGTCTTTCGTGACCACATGGAAACCTAATCAGAACTGGCCAATCCGAAGCAAAGTGACCCGATGATCCAATAACTATGGAAAACTCCCTTCTGGAACGATTCTCAAACATTTGGCACTCTGAGGCGCACTTTTGACAGTTGAGCTTAAAGAAACAAGAAACCAGCAACCTTGCCGATATGCGTTGTTGGTTGACAGACACAGCAAAAAAAAATTTGAACTGTCAACACATCGGCACCTTTGGCACATTACGGAAACACCCAGAACATTGCAACGTTTGTAGACACACGAAGATAAAATAGTACAGGAGTCAAGTGTGCTGAGCGATCCACCCGTTGGGAACAATATAAAATGCAATTGACCGTAGCATACACGGCTGAGTCTTGGGACACGTCCGCTAATAAAAAAAATCAGATTCTCCTTAATATGTTGAAAGTTTTTTAATGTTTCAGTTCTACTTTGTTTAAAAGAATTCCAACTGTTTTTCCTTCTTTGGAAACTAAAAAATTTGAAAGAACCCACGTAATAGAAAGTATGGAATCGCCTCTAAATTTTCCTTTTGCACTAAAGATTCTTTATTTTATGTCAAACTTACATTATGTTTGTCCGAGATTTGTTTTTACCATCAGTAAAACACCATTTTAGTTTTAAATAACGTAAACATATAACTTCTGAAAGTTGCCTAAATTCCTTATTTACTTACTTTTGAATTTATCTTGACTCATTCAAGGTTATACCAATTCGTTTAAGCAAGGAATGGTTTAATAATGTACGAACAAAGTAAGGAAATTAAAGGAAGCTCAGAAACTGTTACTTTCCAAGAAAATTCCTACGCTCTAATAGACCCAACACTGAAGAATGATTTGTGAGCTTTTCTACCGAAATCAAGTGGTGCTCCGAATTTATTTTCTTGGTAAGGTAGGTGGGATCGTTAGAAAGATAGGACATAAACTTAATGCTACATTGCTACATGCTCGGGTATGGCATAGAGTTAAATTCCTGGTTCAGTCGAGGAAATCTTCAGGATTGGAAATTTTCCTGAAATTTGTGTGTGCAATGAATGTCTCTGCAACACAATTTCAAAAATTTTACATTCGTGTTAGCATCGAAAGTAAGCATTAGAAACGGGGAAAATGAACCATAATTCTACGTGTATCTCAAAGTTCTTTTGTTATGAGCTCATTCCAGACCGCTTTCATGTTTAAAAAAATGATTAAGCTCGATTATGGTCAACTAGGCTTGTTAGAGATGGAGGCGTCCTGCTCCAGCCGGGAGCAGGGGACAATGCATGAATTTAGTGAACAAGCTACCCTACTCCCCACCCCTCGGTTTGATGGTTTCACTAAATCCATTGCCTCCACTGTCATCATCGCTTACTCTATTCGTATATCTTTTCATTTTCATCATCAGTACCATTGTTGGATATGCAGCCGAAGTAGCACAAATCATGTTACATATTTTTGGCCTCGAGGTCATATAAACCCTTCCGTTCAAACGACAATGATTCCTTTTATTTTCACATTGCCTGCATATTAAAGATTCTTATATCAAAGAATGAGCACGGTTACACGTCAAGATCGTTTCTCGTCTTTTGAGCAGTCAAACTATTATATAACTTTTTCCAACTCAAACCAAATATATGTGGTATTCCAGTGATACCAAGCGACGATGTTATGGTCTTATTTGTTTACATTCATTTTACCTTGCTTAGCATATGTCTGGGCAGTCGATCGAAAGACTTCAGCCAGCATGATATCATGGGGCCTTTTAGTACGTTCAGATCTTTATGGACTAAGAAGCCTTCACACAAAATCAATGAAAATTTGTGCGGGAGGCAGAATAGCAGCACCAAAGAACAAATCGTTTCTCACAAACAACTTATGATGCGGAACGTAGACCAAATGAAACTACCTCACTTTACTGGAATTGAAAACTTCAATAATGTTTGAATGTTTTCACGAGAACGACGGGCAGAAAATAAACACGTCATTTTTAAACTACGGCCTGCTTCGATCTCCACATTTGCCATTTTAGTTGGTCCGAAAAATTGGGTCGACCCAAGAAGAGGTTTAATGTCTTCCTGGCTTTTGTCGGATCTGCTGTCTTGCGTTTTCTGCCACTACCATCCCTGTCCATAGTCCGTCTGATGCTCCTTGAATGTCTTGATCACACGACTTAACATAATGACTCACTATTTGGAAGGTTATCAAATTGAGCTAAATAACCAAGTTGTTATGAACATATTTTCCTTGAAGTGGAAGAATATTAAGAATTGTAGGTTTCAAAATCAGTTGCCGAAAATAATCAACAATGCTGGCGTCAGTGGTGCAGTGGTAAGCATGACTGCTACTGGCACCCCTGTGGGTCTAGGTTCAATCCCAGTCAACGCCGGTGGTTTCTCTGAGGCGAAAATATCTCGTCACGTCTTGCTTCGGAAGGGAAGTAGAGTCGTCTCCCTGGCGTCGGTGATTGTCACCATGTATACAGGCCGACGAAAAAATAAATAACCAACATTGCCATTGATAACATATCTTCTATTTGAGTAAACTGGATAACGACTCTTAATTTAGGACGGCGAAACTGTTTATTTTTCGGTAGTCCTAGTGGGTAGTGCAATACAGCTAAGTATTGCAGCACACTGAATTGAGGATTGATTCTCTATACTTTGTAGGATTAAAACTGTACGGTTTTTGTACTCATATCCTTTCGTAGATTCTCAAAACAACAGTTCGGACCATTGGCGATCTTAAAGAGGTATTTTGACGATATCGTGATTGATTGTCTGATGTTCCCGAAGAACTACGGTTAACCCAGGAATTACTACTGATACTGATTGTATTTAACCCACAATGTGAATGATAATTGATAAATAATAGGATTGGTAATTATCTTTTTTTTTCGCTACTGACTTTCATCTGCCCCATCTGTTCCCCCAAAATTGTCTTCATTCGTGAAACTATTTCCTTTTTCATTGTGATTGGGCGTGAAGTTTAGTCATTAGACAAAATGTCATTAGGTCAAACACCATTAGGCTGAAACGTTCAATAACTTAGAAACTGATAATTCATTTACTTTTTTCTGTTTGCTTGCAACTAGTTTTTGTTCTAATTTAAAAGATGGAGAAAACCTCAACGAGAACATGTTAGTGGATTCTAGGATTTGATATAAAAAAAAATTGCAAGTGATTAAAAAAGGAAAAATCTCTCATGACAATTCAGTAATCTTTGGTCCCATAAATTATGAAAAAACCTAGGTTAAATATTCAAAAAATCATGTAAGCAAAGTGAAAATTTTGAAATTCACGTTCAGATAAGAATTTGATTTGAAGATTGTAAAACATTCCAGTTTGATTATTTCATGATTTAAAGACATCAACTTAAATTCTCATATTGCGAGTTTTAAAACCAGATAGAACAACTCATGATTGAAAAAAGGAAAACTCTTCCAAAATAGTTCGTTCTTCCCATTCCCAATTCAAACTAAGTTCTTGTTTCAACCGTCAGTAGATGACGCGATTTCCAATTAGAAAGAATATTTTATAATTTAAAGGAGACGAAATCTTCCTTAAAAGTACTTAAAAGATTTCTAGAAACACTAAATGTAATCTTCTTTAAGCCATGCTGGTAGATTGAAAGTTTTTAAATACAGATCTGCTGAATGTTGCATGATTGAAAGTAGAAAGATGTTGCATGATGAAAATTTCATTAGTTTTATGTCGCCAAGATTTAATATATAATAAATTCAATTCAATCAACATGACTTGTTAGAAGATTAAGAACATTGAAATTTTATAGAACAGCTTATGGCTTAGAGAAAGAATATTCTCCCATGAATGTTCATAAGCCAAGATTTCATGAAATATTAAAATTAATCCTCTAATTGCCTAAATTCGGTCCAATGACCCATTCGACCTATTGGCCTTAGAACTCTGGATGGAAATTACCATGGGTCGAAAGTTTACCAGCCAACGAACGATCAACAAATTTTCTCGATTGCAAGTGCATCTTCTCGTTTCAAAGGGCAAACACGGAATTATTGGAACACAGTTAATTTACTATTGAATCTCATGTATTTATTTAAAAGTCAAATTTGCATGACAGTTTTAAACAAGTGTTCAGCTCAGTTTACATACTTTTGATCAAATATTTCAGGAAAAAAAATCCGTAAGACTTTAACTGTAGGTCCAATTTTTATTTTCCTCAGGTTGACCTTGTTTTATTATGAAAAATATGCAAGGAAAATAGTTTTGCATATTTTTTTACAAGAAACATAAAATATCTATTTGAATACATCAGATGACCTAAGGAGACGTTGTTTTAAGAAACAAATTAAGATAGCAGATTTTTATCAACAGGCTCAGTTCCATTACAAAATTACACCTTTCAGATGCAATAGATTAGGTGAATAGGCGACTAAACATTTGATGCTGACATGATGAGCAGTTTATTGAGCATGTGTATTGATAGTTAGGTACTCTCATTGATTGGATTGAAAATTGAAAAACATTGTTGGACTATTTGCACTTTTACTACAATCAGATGGTCGGGGTTCTGCCAAATCGCCCCAATCGCTTATCGAAAATCATCAGTTTTGTCCTACATAAACAAACGGAACTTTTCAATTTCAAGATAAATCACATTAGTGGTTCTTGTTTAGTTACGCAGAATGACGTAGAAACCGCTTGGTGCAATCTGACAGAAGCCCGACCAGATGACAGACGTTCTTTATTGTGCGCCCGCGCTGCATGAAAATGTCACTGTGTAGTGCACACGCTAAGTTGCATCAAACGTTTAAATTGAAGTAGAAAGTAGGTGTTGATTAGATATTTTAAAAAAAATACGCAAGTTAATAACACTTCTTTACAATTTATCGCACTATTCTAAATGTTTCAAATTCATATGGCATTTGCCTATTGCACACAAATGGAATATCAAAGTGCATATGCAACAATCAGCGCAATATTACTCAACAAAAAGCTCCACGCCACCTTCTGAAACAAACTGTCAGCACCTTTCACACTTCATTTCGCTTATGTTAATCTACTGACTCAAACAATTCACTGTCATACAGCACGCTCTTCAGCGGTAAGCTGCCAGATTTCGAAATGCAAACCATATAATATTGCTTGGCTGTAAAATAGCAGCCGTGGATCATCTTCTACTTACCCTCTCTAATTAACTACGCCAAGCCTGAAGCACTTTACGCAAAATCAGGGTGGAAAAACGTTGAAATTTAGCAGTAAATTTTTAATCCCCACTGAAACAACACTCTCAAAACAATAACAGCAATAACTATAATTGGCTTCGATGCTTACTAGCTCTAATTACACTAGGCTGGGGCTTAAAACTTTCTCCTCATGCCAATTTGGTTTCTTCGTACCTCTGCTTGTCCCATTCGGGTACAAATTTAATGCATCAGGTGACGAGCATCACTTTGCAGATTCTTTTATATGTTACATGTACGTTTTGATCCTCGATGGGATGTCATTAGGCTCGTAGATTTCGCACCGGATAGGGCTCACTCTGCTGTTGTCAGGTGTTCAGCACACTCCGTTTGCCATAATGAAGCCGCAGATCGAATCTTTCATTTTGCGTTTTATTTTCACTAATAGATTCAAATCAACGGACAATGTGTTTCCTAGCCTAGGAAGGTGATCAGTGGTTTCAAAATTAAGAAGAAGTACAGATTGAGAAAAACTTTACGTGAGCGTCAGCTGCTTTCATTACTAAAAAGAATCAGCAAAATAGCAATAATTAATAGTTTACTGAGTATGCTTTCCCGTCGGAAAAAGAAAAATAAACAGCTTGAAGACATGTTTGACAAGGACAAAAGTGATTCGGATTCGTACGAAGAGTTTGAATATCTTCGCAACGAAGTTCGCGAGGGAAAAACTTCCACCCCGATCGGTACCAGCAGTAGTGGAAGCTTCAGTCCCAGCTCGATTGGGAGCCCAAGTCCCGGAAGTGTCGTGGGAGTTGCAATGAAGATTATTGACGAACCCAGTGGTGCTGCTGTAAGTTCAAGTGCAACCTATAGCAAGTGTGAAAAGTTAAACAATGGGAAACAGCAGCATCAACAATCGGTGGTAACTATGGGAACCAAAGTTGGAGTAAGCAACGGTACTTTTGCTTCCGGGGGTAGTCTGCGAAGCCACTGTTCAGAGAAGCTGAAATTGAGTTCGGCGAATGGCAAACAAGCGCCGGCGATGGATGATGATCCGGACGAGATCGACGGCTACTGCCCGGTGGAGGTGTTGAAAAGTGAGGTGAATGGGGAGCAGAAAACCGAAATGAGCATTATAAGGTAGGCATGCATTGTTCGAGTTCAATTGATGGTACAGAGCGTGCATAACATTAAGCGCGTGTTCTCTTTGAAAAATATATTCTTTTCTTCGCCGTCATTGATTTCAATTAACGCTGGTGCATAATGTACCATGTGAATAGATTGATTCGTTTCCTTGAGAAATGCGTTTCATGGGGTTTCTGGACATGTAAAATCCATGATATGAATATTATATCTTGCAATTTATTTAACAGCGTCTGTTAACTTAATCAATATGTAATAGCCAGCCAACTAAAGGAAAAAAAAGTTGGATAATTCTCAGAAATTCACTTATATATGGTAAGCTTATAAGTTCAGAATACATTTAACCCACTTAATGTTTCTTTTATTTCGACATTAGTGTGATTTATTTCGAGATAGGTAAATAAAAACACGTAATTATTAAATCATCATTTTTATAAAATTGAACTCAAAAATAGGTTTCAAATATTTTACAAAAGGAATAAACCTTCGAAACAAAACTGAAATCCGAGAATAAGTATGTATTTTCCATTTAACTGTTGAGCAATATACATTTTTATAAATTAATATAGATTTATTATAACACTAGCCCTAAATGATGAAAATGCATACCTTTAATGAAGTAATTGAAAATAATGGTTATTCAACAAGAAAAAAAACTTAATCATACTTAAGCACTGTTTCTTATTATGTATTCCATTCAATTCAAAATTCATCATGGAGACTGCTAGCTCAGGTAACTATGGTGCAGCTACAAAGCTAGATTCTCGATCCGAGTCTAGGAGTCTTTACTGATGAAAACCTCTTGACTTTGCTCGGCATGCCAATAAGCCTGGAATAAAATTAAAATTCCAGGCCTTATATTAACTGTGCAAAATTGCAGCTCGATCGATCAAACTATATTTAAGCGATGCGGTTTTAATTTTGCATACGATTCTCCATGGGGACATTTACTTCTACATAGATAAACCTGCGAGTGGGCCCATTGTCCTCTGAAAATGAACTAATACAATCATTGTCTGTGAAATTTTCCAAGAAAGCTTTTCTTTCAAGACCATAAAGCGTAGTAGTTCTTTAGTTCCTTGATTATCGACATTCATCTCTCGTAGTAGCCACTCAAATACCTCTTGGGTATTTTCGTAACTTGTCCGGGAGTGAGCTTTGAACTCGTGACATTGGCGTGAGACCGAAAAGCGATCCAACGCTTGTGACACAGTTATTTAGCTGAAATTGATTCCTATTCGAACGAACGGCTTTTGTTCTAGCAAAAATTAAAGCTTAAAATGGTATCTTAGAAGCTAAAACATGGTTACACCGATCGAACCTAAATTATGCACAGTTATCATAGGACCCAGAACGCTTTCAAAAATCAAAGTAGAACGAATATTTATCTATGTTGTTCATATGCTCCAGGCTATTGGCTATCTTTCTGAACAAACCTAACAGAAGATGTTAGTTTCATCGATATTCTTAACGGAATCCTCTTCTTCTTTCTTAGCGTTTCAAGCTTATTGCTTTCGCAACTAGCTACTGTTTGCTCCCGATTTAGTGTTTCAAATGCACTTCCATAGCTATGAATAAAGGGAGGTACCTCATTTAGAGCCTCGAAAAATGGTTATTTTTGGGTTTTGTTAATTCAACAGAAATCAATGCGATAGCATAGTGGTTTTTATTTTTTTATTGAAAAACATGATTAAACTCTATTAAAGGGCGAACACGAAATTATTGTGATACCGAAAATGTCATGCCAATTTTCTTATAATGTTTAGAATCAAACCAAAATTTTAGGGTAGTTTTATACATATATTTACTTCAAAAATCAAAAGAAAAGTTAATCGATGGAGCCTTGAGTGTAAAATTGAACGCATTTTCGCTTGATGCCCTCCATCAAAGTCTTTACAGTGTCATCCGGTACCAGTTTCTCAGTTTTTATTTCCATTTTCTTAACATGTCCTTCTCTGTCTTTGACTGTCTTCTTGCTCTTCCGAAGTTCCCGCTTCATCATTGTCCAGTACTGCTCCACCGGGCGCAGCCCGGACAGTTTGGCGGATTCATGTCCTTTGAACAAAATGGACAGAATTGGCCTCATACCACTCCAGGACACTTTTAAAATAGTGGCATGATGAAAAATCTGGCCAAAATAGCGAAGCTTCGTCGTGCTGCTGCAAGGCACTCGATTTGTAGATCTCGCCATTTACTGTGCCCTTTGTCACGAAAGGCTCACTCCTTAGTCCGCAAGAGCAGATGGCCTGCCAAATAAGATATTTGGAGGCGAACTTTGACATTTTCTTCTTCTTAAATTTGTCGTCCACATAGAACTTGCTCTTACCGGTGAAAAACTGCAACCCCGGAATTTGCTTAAAATCGGCTTTTATATACGTTTCGTCGTCCATCACACAGCAGCCATATTTTGTCAGCATCTTCTCGTAGAGCTTCCGTGCCCGAGTTTAAGCCGTCAATTGTTGCCGCTCATCGCGGTTTGGGATGTTCTGTACCTTGTATGTATATAGTCCAGCTCTCTTCTTTGCATTCTGATGTAGCTCTGCGACATGTCGATCTTTTAGCCAAATCACGGCTTGAGACGTTGGGATTTGCTTTAATCATCCGCTTCACTCTTTCCTCCGTCTTTTGTTCTGCGGTCCCGGTTTTCTTCCAGCTCCTTTGCCGTGGTCCAACGTCAACCGCTCCTGAAACCGCTTCAACACTCTGGAGACGGTTGAATGGTGAATGTTCAACATTTTTCCCAACTGCCGGTGCGACAGGTCAGGAAATTCCAGGTGTTTGGAAAGAATTGTTCTCTCGACTCTGCGTTGGTTCACCTCCATTTTCGTTGAATCGAAAAACACGACGTCGAGTTTGACAGCATGTAAACAATACACATCAATGAGAAAGTGTGCAAAATTTGGCTGATTTTTACCCAATGGTAAAAAGTTATGCCCTGTTGAATGTGTCGCAATAATTTCGTGTTCGCCCTTATATCAAGGCGGACACCAAACAAATACCCGGCCCCGAGTTTTTTGTCGGTACGTCCTGCATTTATGTTCCGGAAAAAGTTCCGGACGAGAAATATGGACAAATTCGTGAAAAAGAACCTGTTGTGGCAGGCGATCTGCGAGTGCGGACTGTACAACAAGCCATTCGTTACAACCGGCAACCATAAACGGGCAGATTTATCGAGAGGAATGCTGTCAAAAGTGCTTGCTGCCCTTCCTCCGCTCTCACCGTGGTCCCACGCCGTTCTGGCCGGATCTTCGCTTCGTGTCATTACGCCAAGCCTGTAATGGATTGGTACGAAGCGAAGGGCGTTAATGGGGTCCCGAAGGAAGCGAACCTGCCAAATACACCAGAACTTCGTCCGATCGAAAAGTTTTGGGCGATAATAAAGAAGAAGTTGAAGAAAAGCGGAAAACATTCAAACCGATGAAGCTTTGAAAAAGAACTGGAGGTATTGTGTAAGGAAGTTGACAAAGCCTCGCCCAAGATCTCATGAGCAGTGTTTAGAGAAATGTACGAGCACTCAGCTTGAGAGAAAAAATTAAATAAATAAACTCTGCCAAAACATAGCTAAAATATAGTGATTTAATCCTTGAAAATTGAAGAAGTATCTGATTTAAAATGAATTTTTGGTGATCATTTTTGTGTGCCTTATTTTTTCCGCGTCCAGTATTTATTTATTTTATTTATTTATTTATTTATTTATTTAATCAATTTAGTTCATCGGACTTATTTTCTACATGACACAAACTTAAAACTAAATAAAACGGGCATTACAAACACGAGCCAAAAAGTGAGCTGAAGATTCGCCAAATTCAAACAATTCTTCGAAAGTCGTAAACGCTCGCATCATAGCTGTTAGAGGTTCGTTGTTTCCAAACGCTGTTCGATAGAATCGGGGTTGGAGAAGAGTACCACCTGTAATGCTCTCGGAGGAACCCGGATGTTCAGTTGAGAGAGAAGCCTCGGAGCAGTCGACCTCTCCATTCAAAAGTTTAGCAACAAACCGCTTGTTGATTTTTCCGTCGACGTTCCAAAGTAGTACAATTGCAGCAGATTGCAGCGATCTGAATACGGCGGGAGATTTTGCGGATCACGCCATGGTAGATTACGCAATGCCATCCGGATAAACCTGCGCTGTATTGTTTCTATCCCTGCTCCAAGTCAATTGATAAGGGAAGCCAGACCAAGGCGGCATTTTCTAGGATCGGTCGTACCAGTGAACAATAGAGAGCTTTCAGG
Source organism: Aedes japonicus (assembly GCA_034211315.2). NCBI lineage: Eukaryota > Metazoa > Arthropoda > Insecta > Diptera > Culicidae > Aedes > Aedes japonicus. Next base: position 9,790 of record JASCZW010000682.1, on the reverse strand, counting down.
CAGTACGGGATCAGTGAAGTCTCTTGAGATTTTTGACACAAACCCTAGCTGGCGATTAGCCTCAGAAATCACAGCAGAGCGGTGGAGGTTAAACGATAATTTAGGATCCAGTAGAACACCTAAATCGCTGAACTGGTCGGTTCTGTGTAGAACGACGCCATTGATGGTATAGTCGAAAACAATCGGCTGCTTGATGCGGTAATACGACATTACCATACACTTTGGAATGCTGATCATAAGTTTATTCCGACGGCACCAATCAGTGAATCGATCCAATAATGATTGAAGACGAGTACAATCCTCGGCAGTCCGTACTACAAAAACAGCTTTAGATCATCAGCATACGCAAGCCTGCAGCCATCTCCTAGTAGAAGCAATACGTCGTTGAAGTATAAAACAAACAGCAGCGGTCCAAGGTTGCTACCCTGTGGAAACACCTGACGAGTTCGTAAAGAAACAGGAAGTGCTTGTACCAAGTTTTACTCGCAGAGCCCTGTCTGTTAAATACGAGCACAGCCATGATGTCAATCTTTCCGATGTGCCGAGTTTTGAAAGCTTCGCCAGCAGAATTTCATGTTTGATTGTATCAAACGCTGCTGCTTAGATCAGATATAGACGACGTCCACTGTGCCCTTTCTCCAATGCTGAGTCAAAACAGGTCGTGGTAAAATCTAAGAGATTGTGGTAACTCGAACGTCCAGGCATGAAACCATGTTGATCGCCAGAGATGGAGACATGTTGGTGCGCTCGAGAATGAAACCACTCACTATAACCTCAGACAATTTAGAGGCAGCTGACAGATTAGTGATTCCCCGGTAGTTTTTGACGTCACGTTTGTCTCCTTTCTGTGTACCGGAACCATCAAAGACTCCTTCCAGACTGCGGAAAATTTCTGATTCGGCAAAAGATTTGTTGAAGATCCTGCAGAGCGGCTCGACAAGAGCTCCATTATTGCGACAATACACTGAAGACGGAATACCATCTGGTCCAGGCGAGAATGTACATTTTATTTTCTTGATGGCATTAATCTTACCATCAAGGGCGTTATCTCAAAATATCCACGTCTAGCAAGGTTCAATGGAACGTCCAAACAGCGGAGTTAAGTTCACTCGGGTTAATACTTTTCGCAGCAAACACTGATCGAAAATGAGTAGCAAAATTTCACATTTTTCCTTACTTATAGACGTTTCAACATCATTCAAAAACATGCTAGCTGGCATAGTAGTATTTTTCCTCTTTGAATTTACATAACTCCAAAACTCTTGGGGTTTCGCCTAAGTGAGTTCGTACCCGTAAAACGTAAGATTTGTAGATGACGAGTTAAGTTTACAGTACTCATTACATGCCAAGTGAAAACTACGCTTATTTGCCAGGGAACGGTATCTGCCGGAGCTTGCGCTGGCGAAGCATTTCGTGTTCGTTTTAGTTTTCGTTAGCAAAGCAGAGCTCCATGGAGGAGAAACAGCGGGACGACGATAAGGAACATTCGTGTCTATCCAATCATTTAGTACAGCGCACAGCATTTCAGCCATTTCATCAGCATTTAGTCCAGCAAAAGAGAGCATCCCAGTCAATGACAGAAAAGAAAATCCCAAAGAGCATCGAAGTCAATATTGTTATAGTCTAACGCCCGCACAACATTTCTTATTCACACCATGCGATGGTACATCGTCATCAACTAAAGCTGGTACACAGACAACCAGTGGCGGGTGATGAAGGTCAATCGGTAATAGTGGTGAAACAGAATCTCGAGATTTCAACAGGAAGATCCATTGGGCAAAAGAACAAATCGAGAATGCGTCCTAGGTGGTTGTGCACGAGATTTCTTTGATGCATGTTGAAGAAATCCATACTGTCAATCAAGATCAAAGCTAGCCTCGATGAAGATATAAAGTTCACGGGTTGAATCTGGCCATCAGAAAAATTCCAGGTCACTCCTGGTTGATTATAGTCACCGCATACCAGTAGACAATCGTTGTCAGAGCCTCTGTTGACAAGCTCATGGATCAGAATCAATATGCCTGGTCAGTATATTGAGATCCTTACTTTTGTTTGGAGGAACAGTAAATGGCACAAAGCAAAAGTCGTTTGGAACCAATCTTCATCGATACACATACCTGTTCTAACGTTTCTCCGCTGGACACTTCAACACTGCTATTGATAAACTGATGATGCACAGTAATAAGAACCCCTCCGAAACGACATTTACTGCTGTTCATTTGGCTTCGGTCACATCGGTATACATTAAAATTGTTCCCAAAAGCTGCGTGCTGGAATTGATTGCGTCGTCGAGCACCCGTCTCAATTAAAACGATAACGTCAAAATTGCAATCCATGGTATTGCAGTAAATCGTCGATCTTGGTCCAGCCCACGGACGTTTTGGTAGTAAACCCATAAACTACTATGTTTGGTGCGTCCATGTTCTTCTCAATCTTACCGTTGAGGTGCGTCAGGAATCAGTGGAAAATTTCTGGAAACGGTGGGCGAATCAGGTCTTGCGGACAAATAGCACATCTCGCACTGCGCCTGTGTTCACGGTTTGAAGACCCTTTCCACACCCCACGTAGGGTCGGGACGGCTGTTGGTCGCTGGCTGGAATGACTCGACTCACGGTGGGGGTTGAGAGCTTCCACAGTGCTATGTTCGGTGCGTCCCGGTCACAAACGTGTGATGTACTGTAGTTTATTGCTTCATGCTCACTGAAGGCGGTGTCCTGGATGTTGAGCGTCAAATAAACTGCGACGGTTCTCGGAAAATTTTGGGCGAGTTATCCTCAAATTCACGGAACATGATTCCAGTATGCAGAGGGACGACGCAAAGGGAAACTTCCGTTTCCATATGAAAGAAAAGCAGAGCCAGGGGCTGATTCAGTATCAGAATGATTGATAACAACAAAATGAAGCGCATAATAGTTGTCAGTTTTTTTCAAACTTTGTCCCTTCAAATGGATTCTACAACAAATCTTGGAACCTACAAAAAACCTAATTAGTATGTAATTGATATCCATTTTGTTGAGTGCCAAAAAATGAAAACATATTGAAAACATTTGTACTTACTGAAAGCTCCTTTACTTCTACATCCCTAACCAGTTTATTAGAAATAAATTTTTTATCCGCTTTTGCATAAGAGAATGGAAAAGGTTTGACAGGTGTGATACACACTTAAAAATTATTCACGGGCTCGGTTAAACATTTAGCTGAATTCAATCGGCATTTTTGTAATTAACTGATAACTCGGCACAAAATCGAATGATGCTGAGTCTCAACATCACTTGAAACTGAAATATTGGTTAACATAATTATTAACCCATTTTCGCCGTTTTCCACAAAACATTTTTTTTCGACGATATCGTATCAAAATATAAGTCTTGTGGATGCATTAATGAAATTTAGCATTTTTAGAGGTTTTTTTTACGCTTAGGAACACCGTGACAGCATGTTGCGTATACGCAACACTGGCGCATTGCTCGACAAATAGAATGCAACATACATTTTAAGCTCAAATGGTACACACTCAGCCACACCTTAATGGATGGTTAACTAGCTACAAATAATATTTGGCCTTTTGTGAACATATTCCCATTGTGAAACGACAAAAAATATAACCAGTAACTTCTAGTTTATGATTGAAATTGTTTCCATAAGACATGTACCAACTCATACAATGCAATTTGTGAGTTTTTTTTCTATTGGTGTGTGTGAACACAGTCAGTAAGATAGCCAAAGGATATACCTTTCAAACAAACTAATTTGTTTTGATCGTATTCCATTTTTTTTTAATCTGACAACCGCCATGCGCCATATTGTTTTCATTCGCAAGTGGAGTAAGTCGTATGTTGTTTGTGGAGCGGTGAAAAAAACATAAATTTTTTTGGACTACATCAATTATACTGGTAAAACCTCTTCAATAATTCTACGCCGATTCACCGGGTTCATGACTGCTTCTCTCCATCCTCGGTTGCGCCCACGCTCTCCAAGTCTTGGCTTACATGATGCGTCCATCTAGCTCGCTGTACTCCACGCCTTCTTGTGCCAGCCGGATTCGACAAAAACACCCTTTTTGCAGAGTATTGCCAATAGGCAGGAAATATTCAATATTTCGATGAAAATCTAATTCAAAATTTTCGAAAACTTCAAAAACTATCAAAACTTTCTTCGTATCTTTCTATTCTGGCCAAAAAACATTGTTGTTCACTTTAGGTGCCTCATGGTGATGAGCGGAATATCTCCTTCTACATTCGAAAACTCGTTTGTTTGCTTTGTTGACATTTTAGACACCTTGACTTTTTAGACACCATGGCTGTACTGGTTAAGCTGAACAGATTATCTATGCGATCTTCAAATTATCTAAATTTGCCGAAATTGAACCTATAAACCAAATAATGCAGCCAAGATGTACATAATATAGTCACATAGTTATACACTTACAGGCCACATTAGTAAAATAACAATGATTTAATAACAAACGGTAGACTAAATGTTAGGGACATATTTTTTTCTATGTTCCACATATGGCCTGTTGTATGGAAAGCGTAGTAAAAATGTTGTTATTGGTAACATTTACAATACAAAATGTCTTAGTTCCAGTTAAATGTTGATCATATGGCTCATCTTAACACAAATTAAAGGAACAAAATCTGTGCTATGAATCATAATGTCAAGCCGCTAAATCATATGTAAAACTCACTTAAGTGTTTTTAGCAATCCAAGTATAGTTTAATTGTGAAATTGTTTGTTGGGTAGAGTGAATACAGCTGAGAACACCTTGAATCAGAAAATCAGGAAGAAAACCGTACGAAGATTGCATTTTATAGAAAATCAATCGAATGGGACGAACTTGCATCCATGATTAGACCCAATTTGATACCCATAGACCAACATTACATCCGTATCCCTCGAAAGTTTCTGACTTTATAAAACGAGTTGTGCTTTTTGTGATACGTTCTACCAGATGGCTTATTAAACATATCTTAGGAAGTGTATAGCTAGTAAAATTTTGTTTCCAGCTCAAATACTTTATGAGTTACAATGAAAAATGTAATCGATTGTTGCATATTAGGCTGAGTCAAGGGACACATACCCTATTTCAGTTTCAAGTGATGCTGAGATTTAGCATCGTTCGTTTTTTTGCCGAGTTATCAGTTATATATGAAAATACCGAGTGAATTAAGCTAAATGTTCAACCGAGCCCATGAAAAAATTTCGAGTATGTACAGTTGTTGTTTTTTTCATGCTTTGATAAGAAATGTGCTGCTAGTTTGTTATAGATACAGCCCTTAGATTTCGCAAATTAATTCATACAATGAAGGGTTGCACTTTTTTTTAAAAAGAAATCGTATTTACTGCTTCTTCTTCTAATTTCATTTAAAAACTTTTAGTTGTGACTGTTTTGTCTCCAACAAAAGTGATTTTACTGATTTTCTGCTTTCGAAATATATTATACTCTATACTTACTCCAGCCCGATGATCTAGTCTCAATCATCTCTGGGGCGAATCTATGGACAGTTTGGTGGATTCGTCTGCTCTGGTACAAATACGACATTGTTCCACTGTAGTGCATATTTGAACCACTGTAGTGCATATTTTGAGTAATGGCAAGAAGCAAGATCAGGTTAAAATATCGTAGGTTTGTTTTACTGTTTGATCAAGACGACCAACCTCCTTCACGTATATTTGAGGTCTGTCGTACGTCTGCATATGGCCTGCCACACCATTACCTTCTTACCGAATTTTTCGGTGTAAATGGTTTTCACTGATCAATGAACATCCTTTCCCTTCGGCGAGGTATAAAACAATGGTCCCGGCAGAGTTTTATAATCGAGTTTTATGTAGGTTTCATCGTCCATGATAACACAGCCCGATTTTTTTGTTTGGTCTGCAGTTTATCGTATAGCTTTTGAGTTCTCATTTTCACACAATCAGCCTGTTTGGAGCTTCTTTTCGGCCTTTCTGCTTTCGATGAGTCTGCAGGCCCATTCTCTCCTTCGCACGTATAACATTAGTCGCCGAGGTACTGAGCTTTTTGCCACATCTCGAACTGATGCTGGAGGATAAAAATGATAACGCTTGAAATATTTTTGGTCCCTTACCTTTTTGACGATTGTAGGGTCAGCGGGACCGACTTTTCTACACCATCTCGGGGAATCTACGGAATCTACGAAAGAGCACTGTTATTGATACTTCCGTAATTCGGTTTGAACTACTCCGACGCTCACACCTTCTTCCTTAGCCAGTTTTCTGATCCAAAGACCACTGACGGTGCATCGTTTGTGCACAATCCGTTTTCTTTGCTCAGAAGAAAGACCACGCATTTTCAATTTAATTTGGATTAGCATTTATCGATTTATTTTGGATGTAAGCAGCTGGGCACAACCAAAAGTTGGTTGAATACTGCAAGCATTTCAAATTGACGGTCAATCATAAGTGTATTTATAATTATCGGAACAGTCCATACCAAGATTGCGGCTTATCATGTTTGACTTATCCATATTCATTTGCCGATAGCTCTTCTCAGAAGCTCAATTTCAAAATATAATGTATGATGAACTTATGGTGCTTGAGTAGACCTACAACTTGGTCTAACAATACATAGCTCTATCTCTTATATCTGATGAATAAGAGCGTATATTCGCAGTGATCTTCGCGATGAAATTCGCGGTAAAGATCACGCGATTATCATCGTGAAGATCACTGTGAATATACGCTCTCATGTCGAAGATATAGGAGTTAGAGCAATGTACAAAGTTGTAGGTCAACTTATGCACTACAAGTTCATCATACATCATATTATCAAATCGACCCTCTGAAAGGAGATATTGGCAAATGAATATGCCTGAGTCAAAAATGATAAGCCGCAACCCTGGTCTATACAGGGACATGAGTCTATTAATCTTAGTTTGTGCCATGAAGTTTTTTTTAAGCGAACTTTTTTTTAGATATCCATTTGAAACTCTTTCCAGATTGGCCCAGTTTGATAATTTGATCTGTAACGGATTATCTTTTCGAGCAGATTTTGATTTTCTTTTGAAATCAACTTAAAATAGGTCAACAAACAATCTTTCATTTGAGATAGTTCTACCATGCACGAGAGCATTTTATGTTCTAACATACATATATTCCTCTTCTAACTGACCTTGACGTTCAACGAGCTTTCACCTGCTCTACTCTTAGTATTCTAGGAGCACTTTAATTGTTATTTATTAAGACCATTTCATGCCATCACTTATGCATAAATTTCTATATTATGTGGCAAGCACAATAATACTCTGCTTCCTAATTATTGCTCTGTTTAGGATAATTTCCATTTAGTTCTATACTGAATTTCACTGTATTAAATCATATGAATTTCTAATACTCAAGCTTGCATGGTTACCATAAAAAAATACAGATTTCACCAAGCCCAACTACCAGAAAAAGTTTCGTTCATCGCAGCATTTAATTTCTAATGGCTAGCAGCAACAGCTCTGAATAAAAAGTTATGTGGATCTTATAATTATATTGACAGTCAACGTACACCAAGTACACGAAGCATCGACCAAGCTTTGCACTGGCGCTGCAGTAGGTGACGATATTAAGAGAAAACACAACCCACCATTTAATAACGATAATTGAAGTTTGTGTTTCCACCGCTCGTACCATGGAGGATAGACAGTTGAATGCGCTCTGTTATTCGGATTGCCTAACTAGCGTGACAGTTTTCCTTTTCTCTATACAATTTTACAACTGAATCAAACTCACTCGAAGGGAAAACAAGGGCACCGAACCGAGCCGTACAAACATACCAGTGCATTGAGGTTGTGTGACTTTCCGAAGGTGATGGCGAATTAAAACGTTCCCATTTCACGGTGATCGGTTTCTCAATCGATTTGCTTAGTACCACCTCCGAGAGTGGCCGGCCATACATCGAAAAGTTGTTAACTTGCACGTGCATGCACTAGGTAGATTTCCGACTATAAATGATTGGGCAGATATAATCGACCAATGAAATGTATTTCATAATAATAGGACCGCCACACGCAGTTCCGACAAGTCTGACATAAGCGTTTGCCCATTCCGAAATTTGGCTGTTATTTCGAGAAGGAAACTATGTTTGAACGTAATTGAAAAATATGATTTTATAAGTTATGGCGCAACAGTTGAATTAGGAAAATAGGGATTAAAATAAGCTTGCATTTTACTGAATCACAACAAAATGTTACATACATATATGAGGAGAGGAAAGGTACAAACAGATGCTTGTGACTAGTTCTGATGGTAGTCGGGCCGGCATAGTTTTCAGTTTCGAAAGTGATCTTCCTTCGCAAACATGTATTCCAGTACGCATTGAACTGTCTTTAGTCTTCGCATTCTGCCAGTGGAGATACATTCATTACCACCATTCGCCTAAAGAGCCGAAATGCCGTTATTTAAATTTCACTTATCCCGCCAGCCATCCAGCTAGAAAACTAGTCGACCTATTTCCACGGAGTTGGCGCTTCGTGGATCACTTTCGATATAAAACCCAACATCGTGTACGGACAACATAAAAATATGCATGCACTGCTTCCCTGATACCCATCGTGTAGGCATATACATTTAATCTGACCGTTTCAAATGAAAAACTAAACTGGGCCGCTCTGCTGGTTGGGTACTCGTGCCAGCAAGGTCAGTATCCGCGAAAGGCGCATTTGTATGCAAAGAGATCCCGGTTCTTAAACCACCGCCGAAGCGATGCAGGTTTTTCCTTTCAGTGAGAAAGTATAGCTCAATCTGCTTGTCATCATTAACTCCCATTTTCCCTGCCACCATGATCGTTACACATCCAAGTCCGACCGCAAGAGCAACAAAACATTGACTGCTGGAGCAAGGAGTAGGAGAAAAACTTGATTTTACTGGATTTCCTCGAAAGGTTGCTTCCGTTGGATACCTACTATCGTGTGGTTTCATCGTCCTATGGGCGAATGCGGGAATTGTGCATTGTGCAAGCGAAGTCTATCGCGGAACACGCCATCTATGGAATACAATCAGCAATCGCTTCGCACAAAAACAAAATTGACGCTTTGGGAGTACATATAATTACGGGCTCCATTTTTTCCTCCACAGAAGCATTCGTGGCTGTTAGAGTATTGACAGTGACAGATTGATGGCTAATAAATACGAAAGTCGTTCGAAGAAAGTCCTCCCGAATGGATTTACGTACCTATTGATAGCAGAAAGCAGATTAACTTTGCGGCTAAGGAAACTCAAACAGAAGTGGGTTGTCATTAAGATTCCTGCGGCAAAATTAGATCGAGTTGATTTCAATTGATTGACATTATATTCCAAATGATTGCCGTTATAATTAGCTTAGTTTATTCTTAATCTAAATGTCGGAGATTGTTGATAAAAAATAAACATTTAATAGACAAAATAATTGGCACTGCAGACTCGAACTTCAGATTATCTCTACCAGTTGTTTGAGTTTTAAAGCATAAACGCTACCGATGAAGTTTCAATCAGAAATATTGTTCGCGAGTATGACCTGTATGAACTTTTCTTCTTTTTTAACGGAAACCGGCGGACACATAGAGTAACTCGGATTTCCGAATGAAAAACTCCCTAGTCTAGAAAAACACTTTATTTCTACTTTTAACGTTATTGAAACCAATTTTTCTCCACGTACAGGAAGTGTTTTGAACATTGATTGCTGCCACTCCTGTTGTTTAGTTTTTGTATCCCTTTTCGTACGCATTGTCTTTTCCTTACGGCTGCGTCTGGTTGCGGCGTTCGTTTAGCGTTATGCTGCATTTTTCGTGCATCACAGCAGGCTGCG
>JASCZW010000681.1:0-112411 GCA_034211315.2 Aedes japonicus | reverse complement strand
GTCTAAGGTTACAGAGTCTTGTTGTCAATATTCTCATGGAAGAATAACAAACAAACCCTTTCATTTTGTCTTGGTTATAAGCATGCTACCCAATACACGTGAAGTGCTGTCAAATGATCTACTTCGTTTTTGGGTGTAGTAGTGGAGAACGTTAACTTGTTTATATTTTTTCTTGATTAAAAATCAGTACGATTAACATATGTACACAGATGAGATTAATGTTTTTTGTGATATAATTAATATAGATACATAGCAGTGGCAACTTTTCCGTATTAAATTGGAAGAAAATTATCAGAATCTGAATGTTTTGTGTGTTGCAAAACGATTAACGGTAAGTGAACGAATAAATTGTGAATAATTTGCTGCACTCAGTGTTCGGTATTCAGTGCATATTCACCGATTTCCATTGGAGGTCTGCTTATTGAGCTCAAGATAGGTTCCGCTTCCCATTTTCGATAACTTATCGTAATTTCGGAAATTTAAGAATTTATCTGGTTATCTTAAAAATGCCAAATTGGTCTCGATCTACAGTTCATTGTATTACATTTAAATTCGCACATTTATTTTTCCACATTTCAATTATTTCTTATATTTCAATATTGGGAATTCAATATTGGTGATTAGGAAACATCGCAGTCTTTTCAAAAATCCAATCGATTTTCTGCTGTTTTAAAACCACATTGAAGCTTATAATTTCTTACAATGCCAATTTGTCGTTTAATGCATTTACTGTAGGCAAAATGGTTTTAAAATGCTTTTTAATCTGTCCATAATAAGATCATATGAAGAACCAATATAAGCCCTTCACCAATAATTTAGATACGGTTTCAAGATTAGAAACAAGTGCTAAATACTAAACAACTACTACTAATCGTGCTTACAACGCCAGCTGTCTTACAAAGGAACGCTCGACCAATAGGGCTGTTTCCTTGGGGATGGCCGATTGGAAAAGCAACGGAAAAATGGGCATTGAAATTATTTAATCGGGTGAAAATAACTTCAAATTGGAGTCAGTACAAAGAGGTATTGAGTGAATACAATAGGAACAATTAGAAGATCCAAGCGGAATGATTGGAAACATGTGTGTGAAAACATAGAAAGCACTCCTGAAACAGCAAGAATTTGAAAAGTTCTTTCGAGAGATCATTCCAATGGTCTCGGAACTCTCAAACACTTGACGGACATTTTACTGACAACACAAGTGAACTTGAATGATGCAAACTCTTTTGCAGGGTTCTGCACTGCTGATCAACTACCAAATCACAATTGCATGCAAAGTACCACATCCTCAGAATCTGAACATGTAGAAATAAATAGATCTACTAGGATGAATAGTTCACTACTTGGAACAGAATTGTCCAATGTACAAGCTGGAAATATTGCAAATAAAATATTCACGAACTCTAGGATTGATTGGGAAATAGATTCTTTCAGTCCTTTCAAATCCTCTGGTCCAGATGGCATTTTTCCAGCACTTATTCAAAAAGTGAAAATCCTAATTCCTATTTTGATTGAATTATTCAAGTGTAGTCTAGTGAAACGGATGCAAGTCCGAGTTGTATTTATACCAAAGGCAGATAAAAAAGATAAATCTTCACCAAAATCATACAGACCAATTAGTCTGTCATCAATATTTTTGAAATTAATGGAAAAACTCATAGACAGGGTACGGCATAAAATAATGAGAAAATGTTCAAACCTGAGTATTGGGTTAATTCGTGTAGCTAGTGACTAATTTATGTCGAAAGTGTATTTGTTTATGTTTACTTTAAAGTGCTGCATCCAAACATTCTATTTGTTTTATTGCAAATTCGTCAAAAAGGTTCGCGAAAGAAGTGATCACCAGTTTGTTGCTCGCCCAGAAGAAGCCGAAAGAGATTGCCAAGGTGGTAGGGTGCTATTTGGCAATAGTTTACCGCATAAAAAAGTCCCTACAGGATGGTCCTAAGCAGCGGGAGCCGGGAAGTGGACGTCTGCGATTTTCAGTACAATCGATGTGAGAAATGGAGCTGATTTTTCGTTGAGAAAGACATCAATCTTCCCAATTGTCCACAGCTTTTTCAAAAAAAGTGGTAAAGAATGCAATAAGACGGAAGAGTTCAAAAAGAATTGGTTTGTGGCTTCCGGAAAATGCGACAAACCGACTGTCAGGAACGTCATGAGTAGAGACAAATCCGAAATTCGAAAATTCAGGAAATAAAGTTGCTTTATTTTGAGAGCAAGACTGAATTTAAAATAATTTTCAACTTTTTTTTATGGTTTTTTATTTTATCCCGTGGGAAAAACTGTGTTGCCAGTTTTTTTTTGGTTCAGTCCTTATTGAATACAACACCCATTGACCGGCAATGATATTATGGAAGAAAAATGTTTGCAACAATCCTCTAAAGGGTGTTCCACATCAAATTGCATCACGAAAAACACGCTGTAAAAAAATACCCATTGGGTATTTTTTCTTGGAAATTTGAGTACAAGTAGTTTAGATTTGTTTTTTTTTCGTATTTTTATCGCTTTCAGCTTTTTGAAAATTGAAAAAAAGGCGTGAATTGATTTTGCGCAAGCGTCTGAAAAATCTTCAACTCTCTCATCGGGACATCGGAAAATAACTTGGAATCGTGCAGTCAACGGTGAGTCGTTTGATTAAACGTCACTACGAAACTATGAAGCGTGTCGTGATAGAGTTTAAGTGGAATCCCAATTCTTCGGTCAGGGATGTGGCCAAAAAGTAGAATCTGTCCAAGTTTTTTGTTCAGAGAACCAAGGACCGGGAGGGACTGCATACATACAAAGTGCAGAAGGCTCCAAGCCGTGACGAACGGCAAAATACGGTGGAAAAGTCACGGGCCTGGCCTCTGAACACCCAGATGCTGACGAAGCCACATTGTCTCATCATGGATGGAGAAGGTGAACTTACGACAGCTTCCGAGACTACCATTCTTCACCACACAGCACAAATTTGATGTTCCAGAGGAAGTAAGCAAGCAGAAACAAAGTTTGCCAAGAAATACGTGATTTGGCAGTGCCACTATTCAAATGTGACCCCGGAGTGGTACGATGCCAACGGGATCACTTTCGTACCCAAGGACATGACCCCCCACCACCAATACACCGGAACTAAGGTCCATCGAAAAATACTGGGTTATTATGAAGCAAGCAGTACGGAAGCATCCCAAGGAGGTCAAATCTGAGGAAGACGTGAGGAGAAAATGGGTTTCCGTACAGAAGAAGCTGGAGGCGTAAGGTGCGAGCGTACGGTTATGGTATTGAAGTGGATTAAAATAAATATGCCAAAAGCTTACTAATGAGTTATATTTTATTGTCTGAAAGTTTGAAAAGAATCGGTCTACCACTTTCTTCACTGTTTTGTCCGGATGCAATTTGATGTAGGACATCCTTATTGTTGTTTTGACTGGCCATTGAGGCTTTTATTCAACGGGCTTTTGCCTGTTCCCAACTTAGTTTTCTTTGTATTCGTACAGGCTGGGAAAAGTTATAAAACTTAGATGAGAGTGTATTTCTCACTCATTGCACTGTAAACAACAAGTCAAAGTATTAAACTTACATTGTGTTTAGTGAAGTTCAAATCTTTCTTTTTTGTGTTCAATCATGGCTCGTAGACGGTTTTCAAAATTATTGCAAGCTGCACGCACCTTCTCTTCCTCAAATGTCGATCTCAAATGTCAACCAAATGAGTCCAAACACATGTGATTTAAGCTGCTCAGTTTTCCTAGCATGTATTCTCAGATACTGAAGTACAGTGAGTTCAAATCAGGAGACGATGCAGGCTATTTGGAAGAACTGATGAAACATGATAAATGTTACTTACACCACTGCTGAACAACTACTGCCTTATGCGTTGGAGCTGAATTCTGTTGGAAATAAAAATCCTCTCGCAAAAGTTTCATACCACAGAGAAGTAGCTGGTCTTTGATAACGTATTGTAAATAGTATTTTTAGTTTATTTTGATGCCCCTGTTTATGAACATTAGGGGTAATTTGCCTTTTTTGACGATATGGTACCCGAAACGATCATCGCAGTATCACTTTGGTATCATTCAACACCTCGTTTGTCAGCTGGTATTTCACGAAGACTTGCTACATACACACGATCATTTTATTTGTTCAGAGACATTTCCAAAGTAAACAATTTTGCATTCGAAAAAAATATAGTATCCACATGGGCTATGGGTCGGTTGTTTATGGCGGAAATCAGCGTGCGTCTTAACCAGCACCCGCGATCTGGCAACTCTGTAGGTAATATTCTTGTCTTTCCGACCGATCAGGTTCGAATTGCTTTGACCGCTGAGAGAGTGCGTACAATGCGTTTCTTACCGGGGTTCGTCTCTGGAACAACAGTGCCAATATCATTGAAACGTTTTATGATCCTGTACACAAACAGATCAGATTCAAATGCGACAGCTTTCGTCAGATTTGTATTTGATAAGGTACAAGATCCGAATTCGTTGTCTTCATGAAACCATTTTTGTTTTCGAAAATAAAATAAAAACACAAACACAAAAACACAAATTCAGTTTGTTATTTACGAATGAACAAGGAAATTTCCAACCCAAAAGACTATCTCTCGATCAGACCAGTAAAGCCTATCCACGTTAAATTCCGGACACCAAAATAATTGCCGCAAAACAAAATTTATACATAATTTAACAAAACCGATTCTTTATTTCACAATAATAGAGTTATATCGACATTAGAAACAGTTGATAAAAACGTTAGTCCATGTTTCTGTAAAGTTCTCGAATTTTCTGTGGTACACCTGCCATCAGGTTCCGTATGGTATCCTGAGATACGCACACCGGGACGATTCTCCATCTTCTCTTGAAATCATCGGTACCATTAGCTTTCTTCTTAGTTTCGAAGAGTTTCCGCTTCACTTGAGCCCAATATTTATCTTTTGAGCGAAGTTCTGGACAGTATGGTGGATTGGCTGTTGGTCGCACGTATTTGACCCCTCTTGTAATACCTTCAGGACGATTTCATGGTGACGGAGAACAAATCTATGTCAAAACAGAGCTGCAGAGTCGTGGCTTTGATAGCGGTAGCAACCGCTTTTATAGACATTCTTCTAGTAGACATCCGTACCAGTAGAGATGAAACTATTAGATTATCGACCACAACTACACATGGCCTGCCAAATTAAATACTTCTTCGGGAATTTGGAGGCTTTCTTTGTCCGAAAATGCTCAGCAACGGCGTACATTTGCATTGCGGATTAAAAAGTCAGACCCGACACGACTTTTCGCAGTGAAATTTTGCTTGTCATCATGGTTGGGTTAGCCGGCGTCGGTGGCGTAGTGGTAAGCGTGACTGCTATTCGGCACCCCATGGGTGTGAGCTCAATCTCAGTCGGCGTCGGTGGTTTTTCTGAGGCGAAAAAATCTAGTCACGTCTCCCTGCGGAAGAGAAGTGAGTCGATAGGTAGGGTGCAGTTGATAGAGTCGTGTTCCTGGCGTCGTTGATTGTCACCATGCGAGGAAATAGGCCGACGGAAAAAAATCATGGTTGCGCACTTTTTCGCACAATGCCCCTTAAATCCTTGTCTGTGCTTCAATTTTTTACGTATGGTTTTGACTTTCCAACTTTGCGAGCCACATTTTGCACAGGAAGACATGATTTTTTCAACAAGGGGTGGATCGCTCAGCACACTTGTCTCCTGTGCTATTTTTTCTGAGTGTGTCAACAAGCGTTGCAATGTTCTGGGTGCTCCCGTAATGTGCCGATGTGTTGACAGCCCAAATTGTTATTCTCTGCTGAGCCTGGCAACTAGGCAATGCATGTTGGCAAGGTTGCTAGTTTTCCTATTTCTATAAAGCTTCCAACTGCCGCACGCGAGCCTCAGTGTGCCACAGCCATGTGGTAGGGATTGAAAATCTAAGCGCCGCTGGGCGGAAACATGTTCGTCTAGTGTGTAAGACATCGTGGCTGACACACTGTTCATGAGCGTACCCGCGCCAGCTGGCTACCACCTTATTGTCCATTTGTTCGGGAGCATAGCATGTACTTCTTCGATTTGTTCATCTTTCCAGCCTTCCGATCCACATTCAAGTGCTGGTCAAATGATTAACAACCACAAAACACGGTTCTTTTCGGTAGTTTTAGTTTCTTGGCAAGATAGCGTAGCGATAATTTCAGATTTTGCTGCCGTTCGTACAAAACACGTTAGGGCACTTCCAGTTGATTCGACGCCATTTACCGAATGTAACAAAAACGTTAACGTGTTGTACCACGAAATGAAGTGGTGAGTTTTAGCTGTCAAGTAAATGAAACGTTTTAGTGATCCGTGAAATAATTTTAAATCGACACTGAAAAATTTAACGTCGACAGGCTTTAGAATCGAACCCGTTGTCTCCGGCTTAGTAAACCGTGCTCTTACCGACTGAGCTATCTTATGCCCCATTTCACGAGCTTCAAATTAATATGCAATCCTATTTTGAGCTACCATTAAGGGATGCCAGCTTTGTAATTCAGCCACTCAATCAGTGAATCTCAATTTTGTTGACATAACTAATTTACCTCTCATGAAAAATTTATATCCACAAACAAAGCTCTTCGTAATGAGACACAAATTGAAAGCTTTCCCTGCTCTATTTTGAAGAAAATAAACGCGCAATTTGCGCTTTGTTATCCATTCGCTGGAAGAAGAATACGTTTCTAGGTTTTGGAACCAGTTGATTGTTCAATTTACCATGTAAAATTACCTAAAAAGTAAAAGTGTTTTCAGGAGGTGAACCGGTGACCTACAGAACAGTAACCTAGAAATAACTGCGATTAGCAACCAATAATCTGATTTCATTATAAGATTTCTTCGTTGAGCTGGAGGTTATATAAGGTCTTTACGGAATTGATATCTTCGCTATTTGATTTTATCATGGTTAGATTGTAGAATTAATGAAAGGTCAAAGAACATTTTTATTACATTTTTACAGAAATATCAAGCTTTCATTATGTGACTTTGCGATTATGTTCTGCTACTTAATGCATGCAGTTGACGATCATAAATTTGAGTTTATTTGCATAATTTTGCTAACTTCTATTCGTTTCTGGCTGCCATATTCTATTAAACTGTTTAAGACTGTCTTTTTGATGTTTTTCGACTGGTCAATAAGTGTTCGATTTTTAATAAGTTTCAAATAATAGTTAATAATTTTTAAAGTTTGATTTGATTTACAGTCCATTTTGATAGTCTTTAGCCTACAAGCGTTTAAAAGTTTCTCGTGTACGATTGTTTTGGAAGATGAGATTTGAAATCCAAATCATTTGAAACAAAAATGATCAAAATCAATCGAATTTTAGCCCAACTGCAAATGATGGCCAATTAGAAACAATTTTGGCAAAGTTTCACGCGAATCGAAGAAGGTCAAATCGGATTGATTCGCCATTTGGCGCGAAACACCTGCAAAAGAAAAGTGCATCTAAATTGTTTGCTCTACGATTTGGCAATCCTTCACAGCTAATGGCTGGTTGCATTTGACTATCAGATCTGCCTCTGAACTCCGAAGCTCCTTCCCAGGATGATTCAACATGTCTGCTGGAGTTCCCAATTCCATCAAAGCAAACACTTCTCGAAAAAGCAAACACCACGCTAATGATTGTAATTTCGTGCGCTTACCCCACTGCACTTTCCCTCTTAGTACACTTCACTCTCGTATTCATGGGAAGGTAACAGCGTTATTCGTGTATATATCGTAACCGAAGACGTTACACAACGTAGCTGGTGGAGAGCGCGAAAAAAAAGCACGAAAGCATAACATTTCGATGCACTTGGGTCCACGACGCCGCACGAGGCTTCATTTGCGATATGATGGTGATGATCAAGTTGGCGATGGTCGCTAATGATCGGCCGACAATGTTTTGCGCCCGGCCCTGCTGTCATATGACAGTCGTTTTTGTTGCTCGGGCGACGGGAACGTGTTTGTTCGGAGGCTCCAAACACACAGCCATTCTAAAGAGGAGAAAAACGGCTGCTTCAAACGAGGCAATTACCTACATTGTTACACTGATTCTTAGCTCACCCACCTGACCGTCGGTCGGCGCTGGCCACTGCCGCCGGTGACAACAACGTCATGATGCATTTGATATTTATTTATTTTGTTCAACTCTCCGTTCACCTCTCACTTCTCGATGCGATGATGTCTATATTTAATGCATTCTTATCATCTGGTTCTTTCTAATTGCAGGTCATGCCAGCGTTGCGTTTGTTCGGCCGGAAATGGTTAGCCGCGTCGGACGACCTTGTGTTTCCGTGCCTGTTCGAGATCGTGTTCCGTATCGTATGGTAATTATTAATCTAGCTAATTACGGGCTGGTACTAATTCGTTGGCCGGTCCGTTTGTGGGGTGGTGGTGGTGGGGTTAGCTCTAAGCGAGCGGGGGGGATTTCCCTTCAGCTACAATATCATCCGATTTAAGTGTTTTCACTATTGCGCTCACCCGAACCGATCGTTTCGCTTTCTCATGGTTGCATTGCATGGTTTTGGGAGAAGTTTCAGCGAAACATGAATAGAGTTCTTTTGTTTGCGGTAAACAGTGAACGTTAATCTTATCCAATTCTATCGCTGATTTTGAGCAAACGAAAAGTTATTCATCGATACCATAAAACCTGTAACACAACCAAATAGATGACTAACTAAATATTATCTCATTAACATTAAGAGCTGTGTAAATTTTTGATTTCTTTCGACAAGTTTTGTTGGTTTATTTATTTTTTATTCCAACCAATTAACATTAATATTCGAACGAGGTTCGTCGCTTGAAACAAGCAAAATTATTCACGTGAAGAGCTTCTAAAGCATATCACTTTGATTGTTGATTTAAATTCTGATTAGCTATCAATCACTCAATGACAGGTCCGTATGTATTTGCCTTGTTTGTAGTCAAATTATTTCAAGCAGATGACTTTAGAAATGAATTGTCAAATATTTTTTGATTTAGACTTCAACTAGGGGAGATGTAGGGGTTAGTATTCGGGTGATCATCTTTGTTGATATTTGATTAACCTTCACGAATCGCGAAATCGCATTGTTTTCAATGCGCACAGTTATCCTTTAGGATCACTTGTATGGGATAGAGAAAATGACATCACAGGTCATCTTACGCAGTTTGCTGATAGTTAACCCCCAAAAAAAATTGCTGAAACAAATTCTTCCTCGAAAGAACTCAAAACTGTACAGAAAAGTATAATTTATTTAAAAAAGTGCGTAAAATTATCCTCCGTTTAATGAATAATCCTCCGTTTTCCTCCGTTTAATGAAATTGTTACCAATCTTGCATGCGCCATGCAACAATGTCTTTAATCTTTCATATTAAAGGCTGGATTCAGGCGTTATCTGTATTAAATTTACATGAAATATCCCATTATTTTATGCCAAATCTAGCATTTCCTTTATGTGTATTAGATAACGCAGAAAATTCAATGTTTCTTTTTATCTGTGTGGCTATTGTGGTACATGTGTCGTTTGATTATCCGTTTTTCTCCTTTCACCACTGGATTCACACAGTGAATCCTTTTGCTTCCGTGTTTCCTATTGATGTAGGTATTCAGAAGACTCAGTTTTTTCCGACTGATTAGGTGTTCTGGAATGGATTTTTGGAAAGTTTTCAATACACTACAAATAAAAGCATCATGAAAAGTGGTTAGCTTTTGAGCCTTTATAAGTCTGTCTTTACTTGGTAGATTTCCTCATGTTTAGCATCATTCAATTGAAAAAAAATCCTACCATTTTTAAACACTATTTAAAATGTTCAGTGTTAAGAATGAAATCATTGTAAAACTGCTCAAGGAAAAGTCATGTTAAAAATTGTGACAACCGATGATTTAAAACTGTAAGGTTGAATTATAACACATGCTTTACAAACGAGCACCAATCGATTGTGGGCCTGATAGAATTTTTTTTTATTTTAGTAGTATCGAAACCGAGTCTTATCTTCAATCAACTGACTAAAAATATTAGCTCCATGAAATCGTTTTCTTTTGTTTTAGGGCTGAATTTTAAGCTGAATAGTCATAAAGAGTCATATCAGTATAGCAACTTCTTTACAAATCAAAGGGGACTCGAGTTGTTCATACCAACAGACAATTATTACATGCATTATTTGTGGTTGAGCTTAGGAGTATTTTCCGGCAAAGGTTTCATTTGGTTTAGTACGGTCTTGAGACATGATTAGGGGTCATCCACAAATTATATAAGAATTCATCTGTGCCTGGACCTACCCAGCAGTGAGATGTTAGGCAAAGGTAACGTCTTTGGCTCAAGTACCACTTTACCCATGCCCTTTTGCTCAATTTTCAATACTTCTATTCAATTTCACACCTACCGTACACAGACGGAACTTTCAGCACATTCTGTTCATATCTTTCATTCTAACAAACATTACTGTCCACTCTTTGTGCCTCATGGTGATTAGCGAACGTCTCCTTCTACATCATAACCGTTTAATCACGCATGGAAAATACAAAACATAACAATTAGATATGTTTATAAACTTGTTTGTTATATGAAGAACCATGCATTACCTTAGCATGTAGTTCCACAGCATTTATGGATGCAAAATACAGTCTTGCATGTTCTTTGTTACATTTTACGATCTGCAATGCATACTGTGGTTCGCGTACATGATCTTGGTACCATTTATGCACAGGCATACTGGATGTCCTGCATGTCTCTTGAATTTCTTTGCATTCTGTTACCACCGGAGTCCCGTCGATAATTGAAGCTCTCCATATCTGAGCCACTGCTTCAACCACTACCGTAAAGTTTTTCTTTTCCAGCTCCGTGTTTATGGTCTGACCTCTCTCATTGAGAGCGGAGTTCGATACGCATCTGCTGGATGGATTAATGCCTGTCCACGTTAAACTTCGGACACTTCTGTGTCCGTGTATTGTATTTGCAAATCATTTGACCAGTGCCTGACTGTAGATCGGAAGGATAGAAGTGGAACAAATCTAAAAATGTGCATCCGAAAAATGGACAAGAAGATGGTAGACATTATTTCAAATAATCGCAATCTTTCTGTACGAAATATGGCTCGTAGAGTTGAGAAGTCAAAATTGAACGTACAAAAAGTGAAACAGGGGCAAGGACTGAATGCCTACAAAGTGGAAAAGGTGTCCAACCGTGATGACAAGAAACATTTCTCTGCAAAAAGTCGTTCTGAGGAGCTTCACACCAATTCTTTGCAAATAAAAACTCGAAGACTTTAAACAGCTTCCGGGTCTGCCAACTAGCCAAATCCTCTAAACTGTTCAGAACTTTGCTCAATAGAGAAATACTGGGATCGAGTTAGGTGGAAATTTACAGAAAGAAGGACTAACGACTTTATCAACTGTTTCTTATGTAGGTTTAATTCTATTATTGTGAAACAAACAAACGGTTTTGATCAATGGTGTAATTTTTTTTTGCTGCTATTATTTTTGTGTCCGAAATTTAACGTGGACAGGCTTTATTTCTGAGAAGATATTTGAATTTAAATTAGATGATTTTGGTCATCATCATCATATGAACTGCCCTTTAGTACAGGCATATACTGAAAGGCATGCAGTTTGTATACGCTACTTCATCTGAAGAGAAGTTGTTTCGAGTAAATGCCTTAATAAACATTTTTCAGGCAATCCTGAACGAATCACAAAGTTTTCAAAATAGAATAATTCGGTGCATTAAACAAATATGATTGAATTCGAACAATGGCTTTAATAACCTTTACTGTCTGTCGTTTGCCAGGGATTCCAATAAACGCTATTCCCTATTTTCTATCACCCATCAATCTAGCAATCATGGGTCCTTTCTTAGCTCAGTCGATAAAGGTGAAGCTACAAAACAACACCGTGCTGTAGGTGACTGGGTTCGATCCCGGTCTGGTCTGGATTTTTTTGTTAACGAAAATTTCTGGACTCCCTGGGCATAGGATATGATTTTACTGTCCACACAATCAAATTTATTCAAAAATGGTATCTTGCATCGAAGGCTCTCAATTAATAAGCAAGAAATAAGCGAACTTTCAAAGCATAGCTAAAGCTTGAATTGCTAAGAAAAAAAAAGCAGCGCAATCATCTCAATATGTATCAATGGACGACTGAAATTAGGAAGTTCGCAAAGAAAAAAATAATTATTTTAACAAGCGCTTAAAATTTCCTTCGTTTAATTCCAAGCCAAAGGAGACGTAAACAACGCAATTGGTTGTAGTCTTTGATGCGCCATACAACAATGTTTGCAATCTTTCATACAACAGGCTTGATTCAGGGGTTATCTGGCTTAAATTTACATAAAATATCCCATTATTTTTTTTCTGCGCGTCGTAACATCCACTTGAGACGTGCTATCTTTATATTGCCCGCAATTATCTTTGATTTCTGTACCTTTGCTATTTTTTGGCTTATCTAAAGAATCAAATTGCAAAGTATAAATAGAACGAACCTGATGTTGTTGCCTTTGCATGAACTTGGACTCCATGTATTGTTCGTGGAATTTTACAAATTCTAGGACAAAAACATGTGACACGAGCTTCATATGCACAAGAAATTGCATTGCATTTCATATCGCTATATTCTACATTGTCAGTTCAATCTATCAAAAATTTTATCTAACTTTTTAATGAATAATAATTTTGTGGCTGTGCTACTTTTGATACGCAAGAGGCGTGTCACTTGAATCCAACATGTTTCAACTTTCTTCCATACACTAGCCTAGCATGGGAAAATAACAAGCTGGTATCATATAAGTAACAAGTTCTGTTATCCCAGATACCGTCTTGAAGTCTGCTGTTATAACATAATAAATCTAGTTATCACTATTAGCTAATTATGTTATCATATGTTAATATGCCGGTATCGTATTTGAATGATCTACACAGACAACAATAATGAATAGGGGCGTAAAATTTCCCCTCGTTTAATTCCAAGACAAAGAAGGCGTAAACAACGAAATTGTTTGCAATCTTTCATGCGCCATACAACAATTTTTGCAATCTTTCGTACAGTAGGCTAGATTCAGGTGCTATCTGGCTTAAATTTACATGAAATATCCCATTATTTTCTGAAAAATCTAGCATTCCCTTTATGTGCATTGTATAACGCAGAAAATTCAATGTGTCTTTTTATTAGTGTTTTTTGAAGACACGATCTGTGAGTTTACGTCTGTGGGCCTCGTTGCGATGTAATCAAGCATAAGCTTGGAATAAATCAGGAAATAAGAAGAAGAAGACGTTGCACTCAATGAAACAGAAGCCAACATCTTGGATTCCAAAATGGCGGCGGAAAAAGATTTCC
Organism: Aedes japonicus; assembly: GCA_034211315.2. Classification (NCBI taxonomy): domain Eukaryota; kingdom Metazoa; phylum Arthropoda; class Insecta; order Diptera; family Culicidae; genus Aedes; species Aedes japonicus. Next base: position 99,136 of record JASCZW010000681.1, on the reverse strand, counting down.
TGCCATTATATGGCATTCCCGATCCAAAAAAGAATATTATTGCAGGGTATTTGACAGTAATTCTAACTTTTAACGCGGCAGAAGCCGCCACCTTGAATTCCAAAATTTCAACGATTTTCCACCTTCATTTGCCGTTTCTGTTCTCATGCTGGAGGTGGCTGTGTCTGGTCTAGCAAATTTTTCGTTAAGGAAAATTTCTGGTTAATGAAATGGTACCTGGTTTCGAGAACTCCCAATTACTAACAGTGGAGGTGCATTTAGAACACTAACTTGAGAACAAACAATAAACTAATTGTGGAAAGCAATGAGCTTGAAACGCTTTGAAAGAAGACATGCCGTTCCAAATATCCAAGCTAGCCATCTTGGATTTCACTAAGGCGTGGAGCATCGACTTGTGGTCTACAAGGGGCACCTGAACATCTTTGTCGATGACGGAATTTTCCTAGATGGCCAGGATCTCAAGATACAATTTGTACAAGATATTCATATGTACAATAGCGTTGCGCCAACTCTGTACTACTATCCACCAACTGAAAGGCCTTAACCTACACAGAAAAAATAAAGAATTTTAATAGGGGCTTAAAATTCCCTCTCGTATAATTCCAAACCAAAGGAGGCATAAACAACGAAACTGTTTGCAATCTTGCATGCGCAATACAACAATTTTTGCAATCTTTCATACAACAGACTAGATTCAGGCGTTATCTGGCTTAAACTAACATGAAATCTCTCATTATTTTCTGCCAAATTTAGCATCCTCTTTATGGGCATTAGACAACGCACAAAATTCACTGTTTCTTTCTATCTGTGTACTGAACAACTTTGCTGAAGACTGTAACTTTCCATGTGGCCAGGTGTTCTAGATATGTCATGTTGGAACCAATTAGTACAAACATTTTGCACGGCAGCGCAACCTACTGAGCCAATCCTGAACTAATTAGGCCACCACGAGGTAGTCATTGTCCTTCTCAATAAATTTCCCTAAAGTACCAAAACCACAAGAATATTACACGTTCAAATTATATTAATTTCATCACGTGCGCTTCCAATTTGCTGTACACGGGTGCTACCACCTCCTTTAAAACAGTGTTTCCACTTTGAAACATGTGAAATAATTCTACAAAATTGAGCAGCATTTGAAAATAGAAAAAATCTATTATTGTAAATTCAAATTAAGTACGGTTTCTTTCAAATGCTTTGCTTTGCAAATACAAATGCTGAAAATATTACAAAAATCGTTGGGAGCATCTAGTCTAAGAAGGTTAAGTGATGCTCCATTTCTCGTAAACCGGTTGGAAGCTAAGTATTTACAAAAGTCCTAGTCCCATATGGCTTAGGGTTATAGCGCCATGACTCGCTCTCTGAAAAGAGAAAAATGTCTGAAAGTAGAAGAACGGGTCATGAAAGACTACGTATATGATTTCTTGGATTGGTTCAAAAACATTGTGTTACTTTAATATTGCATTTTATTTCATTTTATTGACGTAACACCAAGTTACCACTTCTAATTAAAGTACTCAAACCTTACATAAAACACCAGAGGATAGTTGACTAGGTTTCGCAAAACTAGTGTACAAATGTGTACAATAATGTTGCACTAAAAAGTCAGTTATCAATCCAAAATTGTTAATAGGTGTTAGCCCAAGTAACATTGCCAAAATCATCCGGCTTTATTAAGTTTTATTAAAGTTTTATGAAAGCCACTAGAATTCAAGTCAGTTTTATTATTGCAGCAAGAAGTGCCAACAGGTTTCAAATTTTAATCAGGTTTATGAGAACCTTCACGGCTTCTTTACAACAATCTTAAAACTTTGACTGTTAAAATACCTTTACTCCTGTCAAGTTCTAACAAAAATCCAGAAATCCTCATTCAAATATTGCCTTTCTATGTTTTCTTTTACTTCACCGTCTTTAATTTGAACAATAAAGGAACAGCTAAGATTTCAAAACAGTTAGCGTCTATAATATTTTCTAAAATTTTTGATGAAAAAAAAAGTTCTGCCTTTGTGTTGAAGTCTTTTAAGTTGCTGAAAACAATAACAACGCAAATGAAAATATGAATTTTAACAAACGCATAACATTTCAACTAGTTCAATAACAAGCCGTAGATAACAAAATTATTTGGTAATCTTCCATACTAGAGACCTTATTAAGACAATATCTGCCTTAAATTTACAAGATATATTTCGGAGAATGTAGGCCAAATTCCCATTCTATTTGTGCGCATTTAATATCGCATAAAATATCATGATTTTTGTTATTTAAACTGGGTAAATGCACACAAAGAGATGTTTATTTTAGAAAATCTTCAGAAATTTAGGGGCTTGCTCAAATTCTAAAGAAAATCAGAGTTAGAAAGAAGTATTTTAAGTTTCCTGTACACATATTCTATGTATCTTACAGACTGTGATCTACTTCTTAGCAATAAAACCAACTGGCAAATGAAATGCTCTTTATCCCATTAATCGAAAAATTTAGTCTAATTTAACTTGGAAATTAATGACGTTCTGCGCCGTTAGTTCCAAAACAGTATACTCAAGGAACATTATTTTTCAACATTTCAAGTAAAATCCACCTCGCTGCCCATCCATTGTGCCCATAGATATCTACGTCGTTTTGTGTCTAACCAATCTTTTTTCTTCCTCCACAGGCTTGGACTGATATCATGCGTAACGTCGACGTACTGGAGCGTGACCGCGGAGTGCGATGAACAGGCCGGTCTGGCCGTGCAATTACCCCAGGACCCTAGTGTTAATTAGTGTAAATATAGTTCTACTCGTACTGCTAGTAAACCGCAGCGCCCAGGGTAGTATCACTGCTCGAGGTGCAGAAAGCGCCAAAGGTGGCGCCTCTTCTGGTTATTAAGTGAGTGGATGATTCAAATCTCGACGCAAGATGATTGCATGATTGATTTTCTCGCTTTCTTTTCTAGGATACTGTTAATTCTGCCAGAGACTGACTGAACGTTTTCGGCACGATGTGGGCCTTTGCGGGACCATCGAGTGTAAAAGTGAAGACAAAATTTCGAACTGTGATCGAAGGTAAGCCGATGAAGGGTATTTTCTTATTCTTCTTGTTGCGGTGAAATGATTTTAAGCAGGGAGAGAAAGTTTTTGTTTTGCTGATTGAAATTGGTTTCAATGTCGCCTGCTTTTAAATTTGAACAATTAAAACTTTTCCCTCACTGCGGTCTTTGAAAGTGGATGTTGTTTCCAGTTAAGGTTTTTTTTTCAAAAGAATGAATGTTGAGCTGTTCTCGGAAATTAATATTTCAATGGAGACATTCATCATAGCGAACAGATTTTGGAAAATGATTCTTCTATTTTCTCGTATTTTTTGAGCTTATTGCTAATCACAATGCGTTTGTTATCTGCTTTACAACTTTGTGTTTCAAATGCACTCCGCAGTTATTAATTAAAAACGTTAGATTCTGGGAGCCATTTTCACTACAGGGAGCCATCCGATATCCAGGGAGTCGAGAAAGCAGATATGTAATACTATTATTATTATTATTTTAGTTGATTGAGTTGAGTTGATTTTTTTGAGTTGAGGTTTTGCGATCCCTCAAAGCAATCAGAACAAAATGATGGAAATGCGTCAGAACAAAATGATGGATTGCTTCTCACACTGAGATTTCTTAATGGAATTTCATGTACTACGATACATTCTGTAAACGAAGTCGATGGCTGTGTAATGAGGTGCGAACGATGAAGGATTGAAAGACGTTACTCAAAATACACAGAAAAAAATAATTAATTTTAGCGAGCGCGTAAAATTTCCCTTCGTTTAATTCTTAGCCAAAAGGGGCGTAAACAACGAACTTTTTGCCATCTTTCGTACAACAGGCTAGATTCAGGCGTTATCTGGCTTAAATTTATATGAAATATCCCAATACATTCGCCAAATCTAGCATTCCCTTTATATGCATTAGATAACGCGTAGCTCGTTTAATTCCGGGGTTATCCGCTTATAACAATAATAGAAGTCTTTCATACAATATTAGATTCAGGCGTTATTTGGACTTAAATTTACATGAAATATACTATAATTTTCTGCCAAATCTATGTCTATGGGATATGTCATGTTAATTTATGACAGCTAATGCCTGAAACTAGTCTGTTGTATGAAAGATTGCAAACAATTTTGTTGTTTATCCCTCCGTTGGCTTTGAATTAAACGAGGGAAAAGTTTACGTACTTTTTTGTATTATTTTCATACAATACATGAATGTTCTTTAAACATACTAATACTTTGTTCTTTCGACAGTGCAAATTGAATACGAAGTCAGCTTTATAATAGATATAAATGAATTTCGTTGCACGAATAGATTGACGAGTCTAACGATCAATTTCGTAGTATGAACTAAATTTTATTATCATTGTACAAGGTCTTCTGTTAGTTATTGCCATCCAGTGTCTAATAGGTCTCGTTATCTATTGTCCAACGGTGCATTTCTGCCCAAAAGATGACCATGATTCACCGGTAGCACCTTCAGACTCTTTCTGGAAGATTGTCTGCTGCTCAAACACGGCTGGCCTCGACTGACGTTTCCGCATAACTGGAGGATGGAACCTACCCACAGTTAAGATCAATGATACCATAAAAAGTGCACTTAGGGTGGGATCTAACTCGCATTTGGCCATGCAGTCTGTCAGAGGTCACATCGCAGACCGATACAGTGGATTACCATCCGGTTACGACGGACGGCTCGGTCAGGCAAGCCAGAGTCGGCATAGGATTAGCTGACTGCAGTTTCAGACAATTTCTCAAACTCCCAGCACAGTGCTTCATTTTTTCCGCTGAAGCCCTAGCTGTAAAAGTAATTATGTTTCTTCCTAATCTTCCAATAAATAGTTTATTCATGTCTCAATGTTCGAAGCAATATCTTTCGCATTCTTTTTTTATTCGAATTCGGATTCTTGTGGACCATTGTGAATCTCGAAATACAATTTGGACTTCACTGCAGAGCGAAAACCTATTTCTGTAATGAACCAATCCAGTAACGCAAAATTAGGTTGACGTCGTAGCTGGTACTCTTGGAAAATAATTGTTTTCTTCAAGCAAAGTAATTGGTGATAAAAGAGCAGAAAAATATCTGATAATGACGATATTGGACCAATTTCATACAGTTTAAAAATACCAGAAAGTTCAATTTCAGTTCTGAAGCACATGATGTTTAACCTCACTTTAGCTTTACTTGGATTCCTCCATACTTTATTGATACCTTTTTTTTTAATACAGAAAATTTTTTCTGTAATACAATTGAACATTTGTTTCTTTTTATGCGCAGATTATGAAAACTATTCCAAATGTCTTTTTTTGAATCATTCTTGTAAAATAAAACTACAGCAAATGCCCAATTTGCAGTAAAAAGTGGCGCTAGAAAATAGGTAATTTTAACGTTTATTTTTCTTCATTACTATATTTTAATATTAGGGATATTAGGTAATCAGTGTTTACGCATACTTTGGGAATGTACACTTTTGAGCGATTATCGGTACTTTTTGACGATCTTTAGGTGTTGTCATTTTAGCGTATTATTTATAGTTTCGGGTCTTCTACTGTTTAGGTAAGCTATAAAAATTACATCGATTATGATGAATATGCATCTTTAGGGCTACGACCTCTCAGATTTTTTTGTTTTGACTTAGCCTACAATTTTAAATGATGAGGATATGTGAGTAACAGGATATGCGAGAATGATCAAATACAAGTATTTTTGGTACCAGAAATATCAAGCGGTCCGAGCGAAGTCCTAGATAGAAGACCAGGTTGGCATGCGGCAAAAGTTGGATAATCAAAGCAGTGCTGTGCATTTTTATGATGATTATAAGACTATGACCATCATCTTCATGATCACAAACAGGTTTATTCCATTTGACCGTTTGTAACAAAGCCTTCATGTCTGCTGGAGAATGATATGAAGACAGGAAAAATCAATCACTCACTAATTATCTCTGAGAACGATGTTTCAGCCTAGTAGCTGTTAACCTATGGCGTAGTAGTTGTTAACCTATGGACAATAATCCAATTTTAATTCTCTGGCACCATAAGGTTCAAAAACTCAGCCGCTTCATGATATTATATTCAATGTCCGTTTGATTTATCTGGTTCCTGAAATCCGGGTTTGTCGGGGCTTGTGGTCCGGTTCGGAGAGATTATTAGGGAATTTTAATAGCATTTCCCGGATCCTTGAATAATTCCTACAAGCTATTTCTATTCCATTGTGGATCATATGCCGATTTGTTTCTGAAATGGCCATTCTGTAAGAGGCCTTCCGTCTCGAATAGCCATGAACATATTTAGAAGGAATCCTTGGCAATATGGGTATCGTAACCTGAGAAATTCTTCAGGAGGATATTTCTTGATTTTTCTTACCATCCTGATGATTTGTCCTGAGCCGGTTATTCTGAAAACAGGTTCCGTGGGCCCTCAAGTTGTCAGAAACAAACTTTAAAGGAAACCTGGCAATATTGGTATCAAAATTCATGAAATTTCTTCAGAAGGTTTTTCTTGAACGTTTTGTGGCCAATTGGTGATTTGTCCCCAGAACAGGTTCCTTGTGGGTTTCGAGAGGCCATGAACATTTTAAGAAGAAACCCTGGGAACGTGGCTATCAAAACTCATCAAATTTCCAGTAGGCTATTTCTCCACGTTTCCCAGTAGGCTATTTCTCCACGATCATTCCAGAACAGGCTTGTGGGTCTCAAGTGGTCATTAACATATTTAGAAGGAAACCTGGCAATATGGGTTTTAAATTTCATAAAGGTTCTTCAGAAGACTTTTTCTCAACGTTTTGTTGACATCTGATAATTTGTCCTCGGAACGATCATCCCGGAACAGGTTCCCGTCGGGTCTCGAGTGCAATTTACAAAACTAGCCACAAAACAGTGCCAGGTTTTCCTTCTGAAAATATTCATGGCTACTCGAGGCTCCACGGGAACTTGTTCCAAAATGGCACTTCCAAGAATAAATCATCAGATGGCCACTAAACGTTGATAAATATCCTTCTGGCACAATTTTATGAAAAAATCCATATTCTAAATATGTTCATGACCACTCGAGGCCAAACGGGAATTTGTTCCGGAATGACCGGCCCGAGAATAAATCATTAGATGGCCACAAAACGTTGAGAAATAGCCTTCTGGAAAAATTTCCTGAATTTTGAAACCCATAGTGCCAGTGTTTCCTTTTGAATATGCTAATGGCCACTCGAGGCCTCACGGGAACCTGACAGGTCCGAAAACAAATCATCAGATGGCCACTAAATGTTGAAAAATATCCTACTGGAGAAATTTCATGAATTTTGCTGCCCTTATTCCCAGGGCCTTCCGTTTCAGCTTCCTGTTAAAATAAAATGAAATCTCGTAGTGTAAAACCTGAAAAGGTACCCGGGCACCCTGTCAAACGCATAAGAGTTAAAGGAAAAACTGATCCTTCAATCGTTAAGCTCAAGCTGCGGACATATCGCCAATGACGGAGTAATGTCTGCTGAATTTGACGGTAGAAACACCGCTACTAGTGATGACCATCTTGATCGTCTGTGTACTAGAGAAGTAAAATGACGGTCAATTTCCATGCCGGTATATTTATTCTTGGTGATACGATCGTATCACATAACACTTGTACAAGATATAGAAAATGAATGAGAAGCGCGAGAGAGAAATATCTCACGGTTGTTATTGTATGATGATGAGAAGTTTGAGGGAGTGAGAGGCTCTTCTGTTGCTTTGATAGATCATTGCACGGAATGTATTAACCTCACTTTTTTGGCAGTTCAGGGAGCTTGTTTACAAGGTGTTAGAATTTGAACTGCCAAATCGAAATTTTTAGTTGTTTTTTTTCTGGATTCTGTACGTTTAGACTCAAGAAATGATGTTAAAATGACTATTGGTGACTGTTTTCCGGCTGTTTTACTTCAATCGTAATAAATTTAGAGCACAAAATCTCAAACCGATCTCACCGAAAATATTCTAAGTCCACGTAAACGAGCTGTCAAAACTGCATTGATTACGCCATCGTGCAATGATCTTTTGTCAATTGCAAGAATCTCATTTGTCAGTTCTAACGCTGTCAGTACCATGATGGCGCTCAGCACTGAATCAAAGTATTTCAATCGACACAGGTTCGTATTTATCTTCAGTTTACCAAAACGAAATTTTTCCAGCAACAACTTTGTTTCAGGCCACTTTTTGATTTAACATCACTATAGTAAGATTTTAATTGTTAAAGAAAATGGTGTTCTTGTGAGATTATCCGTTAACTAGCCAGTATGTGACATCTCAAGTAACATTGATATAGCCTTTCTTTGTATTCTCCCATACGCGGAGTAACGATCTATGATGATGTTGTTTGAGAAGGTAATAATTTCTCATCACCATGAGGCTCTACACGGTTACTTGCTAAAACCCATTAATGGGTACTATAGTACTCATTTTCGCTATAATCGCCACTCCTCATTTAATGGGTAAACGCGAATAACCCATTAATGAGTATGGGCCACTTCCGTCAAAAAATGGGTATGTTTTTACCCATCAGGGAAATTTTTTTGTTTACAAAATGGGTAAAAAAACACCCATTTTTGAATCATGAATAGATAAATTGATAATGAATTCGTGTGCTTTCGAAAAAATATCCGTTGGAAATAAAAATAGTCGAAGATAGTCGAATATTTCTAAATATTTTTTATTGAACAGCAATAATATGATGTAAATCTCGATAGTGCATTAATATTATGTAAAACTCGAAGTCCAGTTTCTTTCGAAGCTCCTCCATTTTTCAAACAATCTGAGAATGGCGGTTTTGGAAATTGATTATTTTAAATTTATTTATTCATATATTTAGGAATCTTTTACATACCAACTGGACCAACTATCCACTTTTGCTCAGCTTATTTGTTGAATTGCTTTTGTTGGCAGATTTCGGACCGGATTTATTTGATTCGAGACTCAACGCACAAACGACTGAAGAGAGTTAAATAATTTTCATTAGTATTTTTCCTGCTAATAAGTTCTCACCGATGGGTATTTTTTACCCATTTTGGCAAATCAAATTATACCCATTGTTTGACATTTACGTGTGGTGTTGAAAAATGCGTATTTTTGCACCCATTAATGGGTTTTAGCCAGTAACCGTGTAGGAGTAGACAGAACTTTTTTTGCTATAACAAAGTTATTAAGGGGAGATATACAGTTAGAACGAGAAAAAAAAACTCATATTTGAAAACCAAATTTCAAGGGGAAGTTTTAACTAAAACCAATCGATTTTTTTTACAATTATAAGAGTATCCATGTAGTATGCAAAAAGATTTTTTTCATTTTTTTTCAACGTTAGAGTGCGTTGAAAAAGTCGATGTATTTTGCTTGTGCCGGCTCTCTTGGTCGCAGTTTTGATCTGAAACCTGCTAACCCAAAAAATAATATCAATTAATTAATTACATTAATGTCAATAATACATTGAAATTTTGTCGATGAATTAAAAATATAAATTAAAAAATAAAAATTGCACTTTCGGCGTAACTTTTTTGAAAAAGTCCGCCATTTTGTCACATTTTTCCATATTTAATAATAAAATATTACAATAATTTCTAATTCATCTAGAAGGTTATACTATAATAAAGATATCCTATAAGTTTCATCTTAATCGAATAATTAGTTTTCGAGTTATCACCGGCATAAACTCCGAAAATGCTGTTTTGAGAAAAACGCGTTGAAAGTTCTAATTATCGGTCTGCGCGCGAAGAAGGCGTCTTCGAAAAATGGTGAAACGAAACACTTGGAGTTCGAATTTCAAAAAAGGAGTTTCAGGAGCGTATTCTACGGGAAATTTACCAACTTTTTATGCATAAAAAAAAGATTTTTTCGGTCATTCTAACTGTATATCCCTCCTTAAGAGAAAGTATTGATAGTTCCGTTAGCGCACGGCAGGCTGGGAAAATTGAATAGAAGTAGTTTTTGAAATTGAGTGGAGGGCATTGTGAGGTAGTATTTCGAAACAAAAGATTGTGTGCTTATTTCGAAATATTATCACACAATGCCCTCCGCTCAATTTCAAAAACTACTTCTATTCAATTTTCACAGCCTGTCGTGCGATAACAGAACTATCAATACTTTTTCTTGACAACTTTGTTCTAGCAAAAACAGTGCTGTCTACTCCTAGAGCCTCATGGTAATGAGAAATTATTACCTTCTCAAACAACATCATCAAGTAACATTGCCAAAACCATCCAGCTTTACTAAGTTTTATTAAAGTTTTATGAAAGCTACTAGAAATTATGGTTTTATTATGGTATCAAGAGGTGCCTACAGATTTCATATCAGGTTTATGAGAACCTACACAGCTTTTTTACAACGATTTTAAAACTTTTTTTTCTCAAATCCTTTTTACTCATATCAAAGGTTTTATTATGACTTTATGAACTCTTTAACTGCTGTTTTTAAATGCCGTTTTAGAACTCATTCATATTATCTCATTAAGGTTAGTTGAAAAAGCATTTTAGAACCATTTTGCCTCCAGTAAATACATTAGCATAGCATAGCATTTTCCGACCATTCAAAATCCTGGGTTGGCTGTTGCAGAGACGATGGAAGCGCCAGAAGAGCTGCCTTGGGTATGACAGGTTCTTCATCCATCGATCTCTTTGTACAACACCTGGCCAGGTCCTTATGATCAGTAAGGAATGGGAGGGAAGTGTTGATTAGATGTCTACTTAAGAAGATGCTGAGAACTCATGCTACCTTCATAGACATCTGGAGTTGGAAGTTGGATCGGATTGTGCGGGAGGCTTTCCATGGCGAGAAAGCGTATGTATGTTTGTATGTATATAGGTCGTTGGGAGTGATGAAGCTAAGAAAGTTAATGCACTCCATTGTTGTTTCTGTGCTGGAACACAGGTGTCCTACTTGTATCAAGGTACTTCTTGCGTAAGACTTTTCTGTCGGTTGGGATATGAGCACTAACTCATATCCTAGCCTATTATGGCTTATGATTATAGCGCCATTACTCGCTTTCTGGAAAGAAAAGAAGGATGATTTGACACAAAGTCCCCCACCTGACACACACACCAACGTGGAAGCGCACGCACGCCCGCACATATATGTAACCATTGCACATTAATAACACACATGTACGTTGAAATACGATAGAAATATGATGTTCAACATTCAAATGAGTCTAATATTCGATTCTAGGCAGAGTAGAACTTTAGAAAACGTGAATCAGAAGACAATAATTTGAAGTTGGAGGCAGTATCAGACCGGGTAACATCATTAGTGAGACTGAGAGCCAAATCAAATGAATGTTTTATTGTTTTGAGGTGCATATTACGGTTTATACTCGTACTGTTTAAATTCCTATATCTAACCTGCTTCATCAAACAGCTCTACTTGCACTTAATCTGCTGTACTTAATTGTAGTTGATGTAGTTAGTTGAAGACTAATTTTACCTTTGTACAGCTGGTCCATGTTTTTTTTCGTCGCTTGATAACATTGGGCGCATAGTTTCAATAACGTTCAGCAGGTATTAATTGTACTCATTGTGAAATCGTTCAGAAATTGTTGCGAGTTGCTGCAAGCAGGTTCCAACCTAATGGTGTTAATACACTTTCTTTTTAAGAGCACTCCAATTGAATATTCGATTCTCCACAAGAAATTATCACTTTTTACTGCTTATTGAAGGTCCGCTTGGAGGAAGCCAATATACGCAGATTCGGTTTTCTTCTTGGGCGATTATCCGGAGAATACATTAGAAAACTATTTATTGAGCACAAAATCTCACAATACCATAATATGATTCCACAATTCCTTAAGAATTAATCCACCGTATTACAAAAGACAAAAAAAAACACTTTCTCCGGGGTCCAACAGAGTACAACCCGAACGATGAATTATGGCAAACACACAACTAAACCTGGATTTGCTGCCTAGCACATAATTCTATAACACGGCACTCGGATAATTATTAATTTAAAACTACTCTAATTCTAAATCTCATATTATATTGAATGTTTGATTTAAAAACAATCTGGCATTAAGGGAAGTCAGCAAATGTCCAAATAGTTTTATAGTAGTCACTACAACGATATTTTTTTTCTAAATCTCATAATTTTCCATTTGTTCTACTCGTGGCAGAGTATTTTCCTAACAGATATTTTTAGCATTGGCCTCTCAACACAGACAAATAAATTAAAAAGCACATAAACCTATAAAACGAGAAATGAGAAACAATTTGACAGGTTGATGACCGGAGAAATATTTGCTTCCATTTTCGATCAGAGCACACTTCGACCTCCTGGAAAACGTAATTATAAGACATGAACTTTTCAACTTCTCATTACCTTCTAACAATCAACCGAATGATTTCCCATTGAACCAAAACGAAACCCATGTTTCTGAGTTAATCAAGTGCATTCTCATACAGTGATTCGATCGAACAAATTTGATCGTCATTGTTACCGGAACGCAATTGACATCATCGAGTGACATGTTCATCAAATTAACTGTCGTGTCAGAGAAGTAATTAAACTTCGCCTTTACGATCACAACACAATGACTTACGTAAACCGACCGGAGCATACAAGCAAAAAGAAAAAAAATGAAAACTGTTCATTTTACGACTGGGAAAAACATCCATTTGCCATAAATGTGTCAGCTGGGCCTTGACGTCATGAGCACTTATATCTTAATCGTATTCCCCTGCCTGGGTTAAATCCTTGACCTTCCGCATCATTAGCTGAGGTGTACTAATTCCATTCGAACTATCATCTATTTTTTTTTTGCAGCAATCGTACTATTCAACTGGGTAGTGTTTGCACTTATTATTTTCGGATTAGCAATAGTATTCGACCCGCTGGGGTCAGCCAAGTATAAGAACGGTAGAGATAGCAACGACAATGGCCCAACCGAGTCGGCAATCCATCGGAAGGTATCGAAACTGTGGTTCCGTCGCTTCCGGTGGGCTTTCTGTTGCCTACGAAAGGACGAATTCGGCCACGAGGCTTTCACGCAGGTTGCGAGTTTGCTGAGTGCACTGTTCCGGGGGACGGACCTTGTCCCGTCGGATATCATGGCCGGGTGTGTTCTGCTGAGAGTTCGCCAGAAGAGGGAAACGAGGGAAATGAGAAGGATTCGCATGTTGAACGACGATGGACCGAGGTATTCGACGGATATTACCAGGGTGTTTGCGACGTCTCCGGCGTGGATGACGATAAAGAATGCAAGGCATTTCCTGAGGTTTGCCTTGGCTGCTTACGGGTGGCCAATGGTGTGCTACATGCACTGCTGTACAGGGCCATATCGATTGATTCCGAAAATGACATGTTGCGCCTGTTTTAGGTAAGATCGATCACGTTCATTAATGGCTGTAAAAGAAAGATAACTTATGGCTTGTCATTTCCTTTTCAGACGAAAACCTCAAATCATCATAGATGACAACTGCTGCTTGTGCCACGTGTCAGGCGTCCGGTATACGTCTCGGATTCGTAGTGAAGATGTTCTGCATGCATCGTTCAAAAATCACGTATTTGAGGTGAGTCTTTATTTTTTCATCACACTTAAGTATGCACATAACCAGGAAGCTTAATTTAAGTCGGACGGTATTTATTAGTCATCGGCATTTTCTGAACTCCGAGCTACACCCAGGAATTTGGAATTCTTTCCTTCATGTGGTCACTCCAGGCACCCTCTTCGACATCGTTGGGAGCGTTTCCGCATTAGGGTCATCTAGAATTTAAATCTTGTTTTATGAAGTCCATCGTTAGCAAGCATTGAACTAAATATCACCATTCATTTGGTCATTTCCCGGAGGATAAACCTGTAACTTTCCATAGGTTTCCTCGGGGTCTTCCACGCAGCGTACAACGGCAGCAAATAGAACGATCACCAACAAAGCAATGGTGGCTTTCCTCATCGTGACAAATTGTTCCGCGTTTTACAACGACTTCAACCGATGGCGCCTTTTCGGTGGCCTCTGAACTGGCGCTCCACCGAGTGGTTTGGTTTTTATAGTTCAAAGTCGGAAGCATAAATCAGCCGGGCTCAAGTTTTGTGTCTTTTTCGAGCTGATAAAGAATGGAACTATTCCGGTTCGGATATAGAAACTAGTTTCTTTTTTTTCTGTTGGTTTATGGTTGCATATCGTTCTGTGTGCCATTGTGTCGTTCCTCGTGGCAACCCTATCTATGCATTGTGTTTTGAAGGGTACTCAGACGGGTTAAAGTCACTGTGGCATCGATGTGGTTTGCATTTGGGTTGGTTCCGTATGAATTAAGTTCTTGTTTGTAAAGCTATTTGAGGAATGCGGCAATCTTCTGATAAGCCATTTAGAAATGATAGAAGGAAATTTGCAGCGTTACATTTTAATTGGACTGTAGTAATGAATTAATGGAATTTCGTTTAATTTTGTAATTTACCAATTAACTTATCATTTGCTCATTTGACAGTAAGTTGCAGTTGCACCTCGTGTATTTCAAAGTTTATACACAATAAAGCAGTCATAGATCTGTTAAAATTTATGAAAATTGTGCATGTATATTCAAGAAATGTGTGAAAACCCATCCATCACCTATAATTGATGCTTTTCAGAGGCCTCGGATAGCGTAGTCGATAAACGCACGGTCTACCAAGCTGGAGGCGGCGGGTTCGATTCTCGACCGGTCTAGGATTTTTTCGGGTTGGACAATTTCTCGTTTTCGTTGGGCATATAGTATAATTGTGCTTGCCACACCATATACAAATTCATGCATTGTTGTTGACAAAGCAAGCTCTAAATTAATAATTGTGGAAGTGCGTATAGAACACTCAGTTGAGAAGCAGGTAGAAGCTCGTTCAATGAGCGTAAAGAAAACCAGGAATAGAAGAAGTTCTTAATCCAAATATTAATTAAATTTGCAATTTGACTCAAATATGCCAAACGTGGAGACATTCAAAAATGAATAAGTTCAATCTAGGATGGCAACATTCATCCTTTTATAATTACTTTGATTGTTGTTCTAAACTAGTGGTGCTCAGGTAGATGCTTGCAGCGGGCCAAAATGAAATTTTGCGCCAATGCCACGGGCCGCAATGAGTTATTTTCAATAGCTTAAAATAATTTATAAAAAACAGCTTATTTTAAGGACACGTTACTAGTAGATGTACCTGAAATGTAAAGCAATGCTCTTTCTTCCAAAATAAAAAAAATTACAAACAACAAAATGTAGATTTATATCACATTCAATTTATTTGAAAATCAATAAAAAAAACTTTTCGCATTTTAATACATAATTCACTTACACGTTTCTTGAGCAAGCTTATCGAGATCAGCCTTCATGCTAGAGGTCGAAATACGCAATGAATTGTCCAAATGTTCATCACTTATCTTATTTCTTGCTTTTGACTTTACTTGCTTCATCACGGAAAACAGTTGTTCACAAATGTATGTGGATCCAAACAAAGAAGCTACGAAAAGAGCATGATTTTGCAGCTCTGGGAAGCGCTTTTCCGGAACAAATTTGGCATAGAACTCCAACAAATCATGTCGATCAAATTTTTCTCGCAGTTCCGTGTCGCACTGTAACTCAATTAGTTCCATTTGGATATTATCTGGGGCTTGTTCAGCATCAACACTGAATGGAGCAGAAAAAAGTTTTAGAATTTTGTCATGCGCTTTGAAATTTCCAAATCTACGAGAAAAATCATTTTTCATTGTTTGGAGTGCGTCAACGTATTTTATAGTCAACGTAACATTGCATTTTCTGAGAGTAGGGAAATGGGCAAAATTTAGAATTTTCTTCTGTTTCTCCCACAACACGAGTTTGTTTTCAAATGTACTGATTTGATTAAACATGCTGTGCACCAATTTTCCTTTACCCTGGAGACTTAAATTCAAATCGTTCAGGTGCGTTGTAATGTCAGTCAGGAAAGCCAGATCTGTCACCCACTCCACATTATCGAAAAACTTCACTGATTTACCTTTGCTCTCCATGAATTCGACGATTTCTTTCCGAAGATCAAATACGCGTCGCAGCACCTTTCTCCTGCTCAGCCAACGTACCTCAGTATAATATGGTACGTCACCATATTCTGCATCCGTGTCTACTAGAAGAGCCTGAAATTCTCGATGGTTCAATGCGTGCGATCGGACATCTTTGAATCATACGCTTTTGGCGCAGAGGTTCTCCTGGTGCACGATGCAATGGTACTGGGGGAATTGCTCTGACACTTCTGGTAATTTTCGAAGATGGGCTATTGCACCTTCATGTTTTCCTATGAATAAACATTTTTTTTCAGTAATAAAATGATTAAGCACAGAGAACAGACAAACAAGCTCAAACATAATTCATAAATAAATAAATAAATTTAAACATACATAAATGTATGAAGAAAAATACCTAAAATTTAACACCATCCTTGGTACTAAATTTTCCAAGGCCGTAAATCTGATAAAGTTGAATATTTTGCATAAATTTGTATTCAACCCTTCAAGTAAGAAGTAAATAAACTTACGGCCTGATGCCAGCGCCAAATACATCAAATGTCCATAATAAATGTGATAATGCCAGTACTGTCCAAAGGTGACGTTCAAAATAGCACAACATTTTAGGCAAGAATTTTAAGGAGCTTGCACGTCTTTACACTGCGGTATAAGCTTGAATAATTTAAATAAGATGGAAAACAAAATACATACCACACATAGCGGGAGCTCCATCGGTAACAACTCCGGACATTTTCTTCAGCGTTAGATCAAACTTTTCTAGAACAGCGCACAGAGCATTAAAGATATCAATGCCCTTCGTCGTTCCTTTCATGGGAAAAAGGCTTGCCAATTCCTCAGTCACCTCAAATTTCTAAGATATGCTGCGGATAAAAACTGCCAATTGAACTGTGTCAGACATATCCGTGCTCTCATCCAGCGCCACTGTATGAAATTCAAAGCTGGCAACTTTTTCCTTCAAACTCAACACAAGATTTTCAGCAATGTCTTCAACCCGCCTGGTGATGGTCGCCCGCGACAAACTCACTTGCGCAAAGATGCGACTTTTTTCGGGACAAATCATTTGAACCAAAGCTTCCATACATTCCTTAACAAACTCGCCATCAGAAAATGGCTTCGAATGAGAAGCGAGTTTTTCTGCGATAATGAAACTTGCCTTTGTGCACAACTCGTTTTCTTGCTTTCTTCTCACAAAAAAGTTTTGCTGGCTACTCAAATTTCCCCTGAACTCAGCACATTTTTCAGCCCGCGCCACACCGACATATTTATCCATTTTTGACGCATGTTTCGACTCGTAGTGACGCTTCACATTAAATTCCTTCATAACTGCAACAGCTTCGTTGCAAATCATACACACCGGTTTTTGATTAATGCACGTAAAGAAAAACATTTCAGATCACTTCTCCTGGAAAACACGTCCTTCATCAGCCACTTTCCGTTTTTTGCTAGTGCTGGCTTCACTGAAGAAGTTTCGAGCAAATATTCTCAGAACTACGCACGCGAATACAGAACGGAACCAATTGACAACAGACACTGAATGGTGAAAGTGAATGAACCTGTGGTTGCGGGAGCGAAAATATGACTGCATTCTCTCTTTCTTTCTATCCCGCCTTTTTGGTCATTCATCATCTGTGTACCAAGCACGGTAAAAATTGTTCACATAAAACTATGAGAATCACAATTATTGCACAGTAAGAAATGCAACTCAAATCGAACAGCAAATAGCTACATATTCAATAAAGTTCTCATATTTCTCAAATACTATCGCGGGCCGCATTTGCCGCCTCGGCGGGCCGCAGGATGAGCACCACTGTTCTAAACCAACTTTCTATACAAGTTTGATACATTTTTTAATCGAAGGTCGCAAAACTGAATACTTTAAAAATACATTTGTTAGCAGATACACTTAGAAAATTTTTCAGTATTCGGTAATTTTTTACCGAACTTTCAACAGCTGAACGTTCGATAATCCGATTTAACGGATTTCGGTATAATTTGACAAGTTCCGGTAATATTTTGACCGGAATACTGTAAAAATTCACAGAAATTCGGTAAATCGGATTACCGAACGTTCAGATTTAAAATTTTTTTAATTGTGCATGCTGTGATAAGTTTTGCATTGTATAATTTAACCGCTGAGCGAATTCTATTCAAGTTGTAAGAGTATCTTGTTCGAAATTTCAAGCAAAATTTTAAGCTAAGTTTGTTGTAAATTCTGAGTTAATTTTACGTTCAGATAAATTTAAACAAGCTCACACGTGTTTGAAATATGAAGAAATTTATCTTTTTATTTTGAACAAATTTCACTCGAGATGCGGACGGAATCATGTTCTCAATTATCAGCAAACCAATCTCAGAATTATGAGAAAATCTTTCTGGGTGTATTGGGCGTCTCTTGTTCGGCACTTGCAAGCCGATCTTCCTCAGGACGAATGATCAATCTGTCTAGGGGTGATTCAAAAATGACGTCCATCAAATTTCAGGTTTTTATACCTCCCCCCCCCCTCTGTTACACGTTGTCACAAATATGAGTACCCCCCCCCCCCCTGTTTTATGCCACACTTTTAAAAAAAAGTGCGCATATTAGTGTTTTCGATTTCAATAACAACCTGTATTTTAGTTCAAATTGAATCATTTACATGTTAAAATGTATGAAGTTTTTCTGTCCATGAATAGGTAAAGTGTGTTTTCATGGAACCAGCTGGCAGAGATAAATCAAGGTATTCGAACACTGGCATTTGCTTTTATGTAAGTCGATCTTGTTTTCGTCTAGCCATTGAACCTCGTCATCCTCGTCGTCAAGGGAAACCAGGCGCTCTTTGTCTCTCTTGGCAATGACCGTTTTTGGCTGTAGTTTTCCCTGACGCGGTTTTTGTGGACCGCAACATGTTCTATCAAATAACGCCAAATTCAAAGTTAATTCCACACTGCTCTGCCAATTTTTCTGTAACAGATTCTTCTGAAAAAATCGTGGTTTTTTAAATAAAAAATGTTCAATAATAACTTCACTAATTCAAGCAAAATGTCAATTTTGAATTTGAAATAATCTTAATTTAAAAGTAGAGAAAAAAACTTGACTGATTCTGATTTAGAAATTCAATCCTATTCAATCAATAATTTCTTTGTATATTTTTATTACTTTTGATAAACATTGCAAATGAGATAATTTTTGAAGATCCAAAAACAAACCTGTTTCAAATACACTGATACGAAGCTTTCTCTCTAGATCACATCGGTATGAGTGATTAACATTAACATCTTTACAAACATAGAAATAACGAAATTTCGATGTATTTTCTAAACCGCTCTATTACGGGAGCTCCCATCTGGGCATTTTTAGATTTTCCAAGTTCAGCTCAGGTATGTAAATTGAGTTTGCAGTGCAAACATTGTAAAACATAAATGAAGTAGTAAAAAGTGCTTCAAGTTTTCTTATCAATTGAAAAAAAAGTCTGGAAAAATATTTTACACTACACTGTAGGATCTTAGGAGAGTTTAGGATTTTTTTGGAACAACCAGAAAAAACACCGTTTGTATTGCAAACAATACAAACCAACTTTTAATGCGATTGAAAATTTTGATATATCGATATTGGATGTTCCATTCTCGAGATATGGAAAATTATGTGAAAATATTTCCCATTTTCCTTGTAGAGAAGGAAGGTGCGAAAAACATTATGACTCGTAGAAAAAAGTCCTGGTAGCGCAAAATCCTTGAAATTACTCATAAGTCCAAAAACGTATATTTGATCAGAAAGTCAAAATGAAATGAAATCAAGAATATTCAAACAGAATTAATTGTTTTTGATTGCAAAATTTGATTTTTAAAACCATACAAATTTTAAAGCGGTGATTTTTTTTGTTTTTGAAATATATCGAGGATTTTCGAGATTTACCTTGAACAGTCTGGGAAATTCCACTGAAATTCTCGTACCATGATATCGTGAAATGATTCCACCTTGACATGCAAAGGGTTTCAAGAAATCAATATTTCCATTTTGTGGTAAATTTTATTAAAGACGATGTTATTTTTTGTTCTTCCTCAGCCTCGCAAACTTTTGTGTAAAACTTTTTCCATTGCAGATTTTTTCAGCTGGCTGAGATATTTTAAAACACTTTCCACCGCAAGACTGTTTTCCTACGACGATTAGTTCGCGGATTGGTTTTTTTTAATTACAGTTAGAAAAATTGTAAAAAATTTCATACTTTCATACTTCAAAAAAGAGAAAAGATTCTATTTCCCGACCATTTTTCTTTACGTTAAAATTTTGTGCAACACTAAATCTAGATCATATGTTTATTGCCTACAAAATTTCAAGCAATTTTCGATTCCTAAATTACATACTTTTTTAAAGTAAGTGATTCTTGAGAAATTGTTAAATTTTCAATAGAGCATTCCAGGAAAAACGTAAGTGGAAAAAATAACAGCACTAAAGACACGAATGGTACTGGTTTTGCAATCAAATGTTCAACATAAACTTTGAAAGATGTGGGTATCACAACTCAGAACACAATTTTCATCAAATCTAAAATTTTGTAACGAATACGCAATAATACGAATTGAATATCCAAAATGGCAATGTTCTCATTTTTACCTAGGAATTTTTAGAAAAAGTTTAAAAATTATATCTGAGAGCAGGGTTTGGTTGAGGGAGGTGAGACAGGGTTTCGTTATAAAATATAAATGGCTAGGTTTTACTTACCTTTTGCTTCATTTTTCATTGCTCAGTCCCGGCTCTTCTTCCGGACCGCAATCCTCTATCCTAAAACACTATGAAATCAAGATTTGAAGAATCCTAGAATGTGTGAGCTGTTTGGAAGATTTCAAGATTTATGATATTTTTGTGACTTTAAAAATGGGTATATTCCATATATTTGATTCCAACTGAAACGTTTGTACGCGTAGGTATTTACGTACGTATATAAACAATGCTGTTGTTGTTATAAAAGATTTTCATGCTGACATGCTGACCCAGATCGACCAACGTCTTCAGCAACTCTGGTTGGTTACTCTCGATCGGAGGTCGTCCTTTATCAGGCCGCATCTTGAGAGGCTTGGCAAATTGAGCGTTTGTTTCAAATTCTTCCTCAAGAATCTTCTTTCTGTTCAATTTTCTTGTCTTTTAACATTGCTGAATTGATTTTTTCTTCTATAGGTACATATTTAGCGATTTCTTACGGTTGATCAGGTCAGACAGCGTCGTTTTCTGTACAGCCGCAAGCATGTAGTTTCGCTCTCTAATTAGCAGGCTGGAAATCTCGGAATTAATAATTTCCAATACTTTGGAAATTGCATCCTGTTTTGGACATGCAAAATTAGAGGGAACACTTTTGTCCAAATCCATTTGCAACAGAAGGCTTAAAAAACCATTATTGTACCTTTAGGTTTCAAAGCTTCCGTTTTCAAGGTGCTGATTTTAGATTTGAAAAGTTTTTCACAATTGGATTCGTTTTTTATATCTCGCCAGTATTCACGCACCACGGTTTGCTTGTTAATTGCGCAGCGGGTATGCACGACAAAATGCATCGACCAGCGTTTGAATCAAATCAAAATTCAACGCCACCAAAAAAGAACACAATAGGATCTTCACCAAAACCAAACTTCGACGCAGTCTCAGTTTGTTTTCTTATCAACGCTGATAAAATTATATTACCTAAAGCAAAATTTTTAGATGTTGCATTTTTTTAACCCCCTTTCCTCCCCCTGTCACATATTGTCACAATTTTGATTTTCCCTTTCCCTACTAATGAGTGAACGTCGTTTTTGAACTACCCCCTAGAGAAAATATGCAAATATAATCTATACTCTCATAAAATAACAACGATTTTTATTTTCTTTTTAATAGTGAACGAGTATTTCTCTGCGTTCTTATCCAGATTTCAATTTTTCATTGAATTCTGGTCAAGACTATAGACTGTTCTTAAAAATATAAATCCACTTTCTTTCTCAAATAAAAAAGACCATACTGTTATTTCTGATTATTTTTTTCTCAAACACAGTAAATCACAAAGCTTTCTTTCCCTCTTCCTTTCGATTTGCTTGATTTTTCGTAGGGTAGGCGAGGTTTCTAACTTTTCCCTTAACTCTACTCGTAAGCTTCTGAATAGTGCTTTCTTCTGCCATTTTCACCACTTGTGGCCAATCTTTCTTAAATTTTCCAACACTATCCGCTGGTTTCATGTGTTTTCTCAGCTTCGCTTTAGTCAAAGCTCAGAAAGTTTCGATAGGGCAAATCTCTGGGCACTTTGGTGGATTCATTTCCTTTGGTATAAATACGACATTGTTCCTTTTGTAGCACTCTAGTGCATTCGACTAATGGCAGGTAGCACGATCAGGCCGAAAGATTGTTGGCTTGTTATGCTGTGTGATCAAGGGTATCAATATTTTTTGCATTTTTTCCATTTACTGTGTCTGTCGTAATGATTGGACGAGATATTGTTCCACATCCGCATATGGTCTCCCACACCATTATCTTCTTGCTGATTGTTCGGTGTAAGCGGCTTTCACTGATACAGGAACATCCTTTCCTGCTGCTGCTTCCAACTTAGCTATATTGCCACATCTCGGACTGATGCTGAAGATTGACGCTTGAAATAGTTTTTCTGTCGATTGTAAGGTCAGCGGGACCGAGAATCTACAAAAGAGCACAGTTGTTTATACTTCCGTAATGTGGTTTGAACTTCTGCGACGCTCATACCTTCTTACTTAGTCAGTTTGCTGATCGGAAGACCACTGAGTGTGCACCGTTTGTGCACAATCCTTTTTCTCTGATCGGGAAAAAGACATTTTCAAACTTTCTTACGAAAAACAAAACATCAGCAACATCAGTTTAATATGGATGTAAACAACAGGACGCAGCCAAAGGTACAATACTACACGCATTTTGAATTTACGGTTAATCATTAGTGTATTTATAATTATCTGAACAGTCTATTTTACACAGAAAAATATAATAAATTTTAACAGTCGCGTAAAATTTCCCCTCGTTTAATTCCAAGCCAAAGGCTACGTAAACAACGAAATTCTTAGCAATCTTTCATTTGCCATACAACAACGTTTACAATGTTTCATACATAAGGCTAGATTCAGGCGTTATCCGACATAAATTTACATGAAATACCCCCTTATATTCTGCCAAATCTAGCATTCTTTTTATGTGCATTAGATAACGCAGAAAATTAAACGTTTCTTTTTATCTGTGTAGCGTATTCTGTTGAAGCTTTTCGAGACACCTGATTCAGTATCTTGAGCACAGGACTCTGTTTTTTTTCAAGAATCTAGATCTGCATTTTGGTTTAGATCTGTTCAGAACATTGAACAAATGCAAGCTGACGAACATGCTTCGAATTATAGAAAAAATAAATACTCAGGTTGTTATAGTGCTTAAACTATGAAAAGTTAATTTTGGCTTAATCCGCTAAATGAAAGTGAATTCTACTCGGTATTACTTTTAATGTCCTGCGGCATTTTATTGCTATTTCTACTGCTTTCTTCTTGCTCGTTTTGGTCCTGCGATTCTGGTCTGGAATGTCTTTCGATTCGCTGGTTTGTCAAATCCGGTGGTTTGTCAATAGTATACGACATAATCCCCGGCGGTGGAGTTAACCTACGAAAGAATATTTCCCGAATATTGGTCGGTGGAGTGCCGAGGTTGGTCCAGATATTCCCGGTAAAGGATTGCTCACGGTTCACCAACGAGTCAAACTACGAAACACTCGGAAAAGTCCCCGGCGGTGGATCTATCCCATTTTGAAGAAGAGTTTCCCAGCGGTGGAAAATCTTTTGGGACCGAGTACCCTACCTGGGAAGGTCTTTCAGCCATTTCAATGTAGAGAGACTTCCAGTTCATAAGTACCCCGACGACCATTTGCCGGTACTACTTCGTGAGATAATGGAGCTAACCCCCAGCGGTGTCCCTAACTTACTTTGACAGAGAACTTCTCGCGAAACCGTTAGTTCGTTGCTGGTCGGTTAGGTTGGCCAGATTTTGGTTTGCAGACGCCCTGACGACCATCAGCAATTCTACGTAACGCTCAGACTGTCACCCTTGTCCTAAACGGGGGATCTAGCATACTCCGTTCGAGGCCCGACGCTCTCTGGCCTTCACGCCTTTTTTGTTGCAACGATGACATGATCTGCTTTATCGGTCAGCTTAATGCGTGTCACGTGTTCTCATGTTGGAATTATTTCTGCAAGATATTGTCGGGAATTAAATCTTCTTCGCTTCTTTGTAGCATTTCGTAGCGAGCTTTTGCGAATTTTGGGCAGTCAAATACTACATGATGCGGTGTCTCCTCGCTGTTCAGGCAATCAGGACTGTGTGAGGAATCTGCTATACAAATCTATGGAGATACTTCCTGAAGCATCCACAGCCTAACAGGAACTGTGTCAGGTTGAAGTTTACGTCTCCATGCTTTCTATTTACCAAGTCGAAAGGTTTGAGATGAGTTGGTGAGTCCATCTTCCATTTTTCGCACTTTCCAACTCCTGCTGCCACTGATCAATCTTTCTTACGTACTTGGTGTCTTTTTACTGGTCCTCCGCCAGGGTGATGCAGAAGGGGATCATCGCTTTGATAACGCGTACTACCTCAGACGATATTTGTCTGGACGCACTCGCGACTCACACGGACATCAGTCGGACCGCTCAGTTCAGCTTTTCATGGTTTAACGTGGTTTCCAGCGCCGTACCCCAAACAGGAAACCTATATCGCAGTATTGACGACGACACACTAGGTAGTAGACGTCTCGTACTGCTTCTTGGACCGCATAATCCTCGCTATTGCGGAGTTTGGTATAACCTCCACTTCTTCTAGCGTCTCGACCATCACCGTTATTAACACGTCATCTGCAATCCCAATGATCTCCATATTCCTAGGCAACCGCAGATTCCATCGTGCATCCCGTTCCAAATTGTTGGACCGATAATGGAGCCTTTTCAATACAGAAAATGGAACCTTGCCACTACAGAGATGGCCTCCCAGCTAGCGCAGTTTACGTTCTGTACGCCCATCGTTACCATGGTACTGTGTCGATCTCCTCTGGACATTCTGTTGGGGATAATTTTTCCCAAGTATATTCAGCAGGCGTTTCTCAAGCATATTCAGTAGGCATATGGATGCCCTGGCTTTCCTGACTTTGAAAGCAATACCAGCTTCTGGATCTTCCACTTTTCTGGGAACTTGCCTTCATTCAGGTACGTTTTCAGCACCGAATTAAATGTCCGCATATGCCAGGATCGCAGCTTTCAGCGCCACGTTTGGTATTCCATTCGGATCCGGTGCTTTCTTAGTTTTCAGTTACTTCGTCGCTTTCCGATCCTCGGCAGAAATCACGCGATGCACGGGAAAAAATATCTTCACAGGATCAAACTGAAGGATGAAGCAGTGCAAGTGAGACTGATCGACTTATCAGATGTGTCGGCCCAGAAACTTATTTGTTTATTGCTTGCTCTTAACTTAGTTTTCTGAATACACTTCCACAGTTATTAATTGAGGGCCTTGAAGGCCAGGTACCATTTTTCCATTAGCATGATTGTATGGCGAGTACAAAAATACCCTAGGGAGTCAAGCATTTTTTCTTAACGAAAAAGTTCTAGACCAGACTGTAGCGACTTGAACCCAGCCATCTCCAGCATGGTTTGCTTTGTAGCGGCGTCTTTACCGACTGAGCTAAGGGAGGACTCTTCTGCTATAAAGGGTGTTCCGATCAAAATTTGGTCAAACAGTTAGGTGTGTGAGTCGATCAAAGTTTTTTTTAATAAATCAAATTCTTTTTCTTTTTCAAGTTCAGTTAATACAGAATACAGTAGAAATATTCAGCTAAGCTTCCTTTTTAACCAATACGAATTGCTGGGTCTTGCGTTCAACACCTGCCATAAGATTTTGTACAGTCTCCTTGTCCACTTTATTCACCACAGAACGCCAGTTTGCCTTGAACTGTTTCTCACAACAGCTTGTTGAGTCTCCTTAAGGTTCCGCTTGACGATGGCCCAATATTGTTCGATTGGGTGGAGCTCTGGCGTGTTGGGAGGGTTCTTGTCCTTGGGCAACGTTGTTGGCAGCATACCACTCCATGGCCTTTTTTCCGTAATTGCAAGATGGCAAAATAGAACGGAACAATTGTGTCGCTTCACGAAAGGCAGTGGACGTTTTTGTAGGCTCAGATAATTTTCCTGGCTGATGGTTCCGATCGCAATGTAAACGTTGCTTTTCAAGCCACAGGTACAGATGGCCTGCCACACAAGATATTTCTTCACGAACTTTGACAGTTTAATGTGCTGAAATATATCTGCCACCTTTCCCGTATGAAATTCCTGTCCAGGAAGCTGTTTGAAGTCTGCCACAACTCATGTACAACTTTCGCGATCGTGCTATGCATAACCTGTTTTGTTTAACGTCGAGATTTGGAGTCACCACTTTCTTATAAGTCAACCGTCCAGCTCGTTTTTTAGCTCTAAGCTTCTTACCAACAATCAATATGAAACTCGCGATTTGAAATTGGATCACTGCTGGCAACCCCATTGGTTCCAAGTGCACCTTGCAATTATTCCTGTGCTTTTCGGTACTAGAATCGTTGTTTTTGTTTTGATTTGCGCTGTTATTTTGACAGAATATTAGAGAGGTTGTTCGTTGTGAATTATGTTTTTAGCTCCCTGATTATTCGGCTGTTCTACAACCATATTAATATTTCGAAAAATAATAACGATAAATATTAACGTATTTAAAAAAACATAAACGTTATTCTGTGATTTCCTTGAAATGCATTCAAAGTGCGATATCATTGCTGACCATTTTATTTAAGATCGTTTCGGAAAAACCGGTATGTTGTTCGTTGCTTTCTGAGTCACTCATGGCGTTAGAGAAGTAGGGATCACGGTTGTGATTCGAACGCATTTTTATAATTATCCTTACGCTACTGAATTTTCTTTATATAACACTAATTGTACCAACTTTAAATTTAAAAACAAAATAAGTGATCATATTTCCAAGCAACTGGCACATTAATCCTGTATTACAGATTAGAAAACCCAAAGCTATTATAGTTCAAAAACGTATCCACCTACGTCAAATGCCAATTTATGGACCAAAGACACTTAAATTCACTCAACTCGGAAAACCACTCGAGTAAAACGGCAGTTTATTTTCAACTATAAAACCTTATCATTTTTATGTGTTCGTACGACATGTTTATTGCTTTCGCCATTCGTTCGCAAACTTGGAGAAAACCGCAACGCAATTATCTTCTGCCGGGACCGGTTGTAGTCTCTGTGGTGGTAGAATCAGTGGGAGAATTAGAAACACTGGCAGTGGTTGTGAACTTTATGGGACTACCTGTACTGCTGTTGACATAATTAAAATGGAAGTACCCTTGGGTCCGTTTGCTGTAGGTACTATCGTGGCTTCCCATAAGGGCAATCTTTTGCATCAGTTCTTCCCACGATAATGGCGATCGCTTCTCTCGCTTCGATTGATGGTTTCCATCTAAGGATGGAACTTCGGTGGCTAGGTTCATGGCCTGTAGCGATCGGAACTCTTCTTCCGTCATGGTGCTTTCTTCGCACTGCAGATTTGGATTTCCGTGTTCATCGGAGTCCCGTGCAAAACAAGTTCGGCAATGGCATACGTTCGATGGAATGGTAGTTTCTTTTGCTGGGTTTCCATTTCCAATGATTTGTGCTTCCGCACTACAGGCGCAGGTGTTGTGCTGGAAAACCGGCGACTTGTTGAGTAGGTCCAATTTGATACTAGTTGATGACTGCTTGTGACTGAGAGAAGCCACAGCATGATCTGGAATTTTGAGGTTCAATAGGTGGTTTGAGTTTGCGAGTTCCCTAAACTATACTTACTGTAGCTGTAGCAAAAAATTGTGTAGAAGGCTAGAATTATAACCGCAACTTGCATCATGTTTCCTGTACTGGTTTGAAAACAGTCGTTCTGACTGTTTATATAGGATAAAAATGCCCACTAGAGCTAATGAACAAATTCTTTTCCTAATTGGTTGCGGTCTTTCACAAAGTAATAATGTTTTATTTCATTCCATCCCTACAGTTACCATTCTGCATTCTGGCAGATCACAGCACCAAGAGTATCGTTATTTCCATTCGAGGCAGTCTATCGATGCGGGATGTTTTCACGGATCTGGTCGCCAATGCAGAGCGTTTCGATGCCCCAGGAATGCCGCCGGATTCGTCCGCCCATCGGGGCATGGTGGCCGGAGTGGATTGCATGCTGAAACGACTCCGCGAGGGCAACATGCTGGAACGGATCTTCAACACCTACCCGGAGTATACGCTGGTTCTGACGGGGCACAGTCTGGGTGCCGGGGTTTCAATTCTGCTGGCAGCGAAACTTAGGAGTCGTTTTCCGGATCTGCGGGTTTATGCATTTGCGACGCCGGCCGGTTTGTTGAGCCGGGAGGCGGCGCGGTATACCGAGGGCTACGCGTTCACCATCGGAGTCGGAGATGACTTCGTGATGCGACTCGGTGTGGACTCGATAGAAAATCTAAGGACAAGTGTGATTGAGACGATACGAGCCTGTAAGCTACCGAAGGTAAGTTGTTAACTGTTATTGCTTGAAAATTTGCTACAGTGAATTCCAAGTGAATACAGAATCGCATATGATAGCCCATATGAGTATAAACATGCATGGGTCCGATATATTTACATGCATGCATCGATATAACTACATGGAATCTGTATTTGTTTTTTTTACGTTTATTGACCTTTCCTTTTCTGGCATATGCAGAGGAATTTTTTTTTCCTTCAAAAGATTACTCTACTTACTTGCACTTCTTTGATCTAAATGGGGCTGTTGTGTGCTTGCGTTAAACGTCACTAAGCCTAATGCATATGGGCTATACTTTGTTCATACAAACTTATAAAACTCATGACAGCTTGTAACGTTGAAGCTCGCATGTTTCGGAAAATCTTCACGGCGCAATTTGAACTCATTGTGAGAGTCCACTTTACTCAGTCGTCTGGAAACATCGACTCAGTTTCGTAAAAAGTCTAGTTACTCAGTCAATAAGTGACACTTTCTACTAAACTGAGTCGCAGCTCTCATGCAACTGAGTAGAGTGGACTCGCACATTGAGTTCAATTTGCGGCCGTGCAGAGAATAATAAGTGAGATGAAGTGCAAAAAAAAGCCTTATTGACCTGTCAAACTTTGTGAGGGGCCCCAATAGCATCCTTACTGTTGGTTGAAATTGGTGCTAATATTTAATGATCTCCATTGCAAATTTTCGTAGAATCTTTTTTTTTCCTTTATTGTTCATCTTGTTGATTTTAAAGGAGTTATTACATGGATCAAACGCAACCAGCTTTGATCAATTACAACGCGAATTACTCAAATACGAAACTGAACCTTAGGCGCTACATCAGGTAATAAAAGATTTAGATGGGAGAGTATTTACAGCACATGTCCCATCGGACTACATGCTGCAACTATCGTACAATAACACTGCTGGATGCCACACACAAGTTACTCTCTCAAATTATAAGTCGCCATTTGGCCCCAATTGCAAAGGAATTCGAGGGACAATACCAAGTAGAATTTATGGGGGCCCACGCTGACACGGAAGAGATTTTAGCAGTTTGACAAATTATCACAGAGATGCCGCGAATAGAACTTGCCCACACAACGACAGCTGACGACATAATGAATGGAGACCACAATCCCCAAGCAACACAAAACTGTCATGATTTGTTGTAGCTACTTGATTGTGACTTAAGTGTGTGACTTGGAAGTAAATTATACTGATTTACAACATGTGTGCTACTAGGGTCATTGATTTCCTGGCAAACAGACGCGATTGTTCAAGGCAATGATGGCTGAGTGAAGTTAGTCATTCGAGTTTCTGGGACACTCTTGAGTTCTTTATAATCTCGAATGATACATCCTAATAAATACTAAAGTTAGCAGGATTGGATTTGACTTTAATGTCCCGAAAAAAAACGGGATGAAAAGATTCACGAGAACCCAATTTTAGGCTACCACCCCGAGTTGAGATAAACGGTAATGAAATCGATGTGAAAGATAAATTTATATATTGTGGTTCATATTGGCTCACTAGTGACCGCCGATAACGACACCAACAGACAAATACAAAGACGCATTATGCCTGGAAACTGTACCTTGTTTTGAAGGACTCTACGATCTAATTTGCCTTTGCTCGCGGAGGACCACCATTCGTGGCTTTCAACGGAAGGTGCTTTGAACAAAACCTCCGTAGGATGTAGATGATACGGGGCATAGTTAAGGTTAATGGGTCACGAACTGTTTGAGTTGCTAGGATGATAGATTGATCAAATGGAAAGCAACGCTCCGCGAACTGCGTGGCTGGCGAAGTGCAGTCATGGACCGTGTGATGATTTCAATGTACTGCATAGAGTAGTCAAATGTAACACTTGAACCTGAGAATAGCATTAATAGGGTCTGTACTCAGGTTGTTTCGGAATTCTGTCTTATTCAGATTGTATTGTAAGAAGACTCACGATACCGCTACTGAAAAATGCGGATTTAGTAGAACGTTCGCAATGAACTTTCTTAGCAAGGAAAAGGCCAGCTTCCGATCTGCTCGATTGAAACACAGCAGTTTTCTCCAACAAGTTTCCAACTCATCCGATTCTTTCACCTCGATGACCTTGCAGACGATTGCCATCCTTAGCTTACGAAACTCATTTTTGATGGTTCGTTCCTCACCGCCTTCAGAGAAGTTCGCATATTATTTCATGATCAAGTTGAACTCCTTCAAAATGTGCAGCTTCTTGGTGTTAAAGCTCGATGCAATTGTCAGAACTGGATCGCTCAGTTCAAAGAGCTTAATGTTTTGTCGAATCAACTCGGTATAGAAAGCACAGAAGATCAAGGAGAAAGCCTCCTTCCTGGTATCATCGAGAGTTCCGGATCTAAGCATTTATCCTGCAGAAACCCCAATATGTTTTTCCGATTTCTTACGACGATGTTTCTCAAAATCAGAAATTCCCAACTCCGTGAGGCGTTTTAGGTAATCATTCTTACAAATACTTGTAAGAAGGACTATGAGCGAGACTTTAGCTGACTGCACATGTCCGGAATTCCAGACCTTTTAGCTGTAAGATATGGTTCGCTTCGTTGATAAGCGGCAATATGTTGTTCAAGAAGTGGAGAAGTTGCTGCTTCATCGGGTCATTAAATTGACAGAGAATATGCTGTGCGGTTTGATTATTGTCGCAGTTGGACTGCAACGAGAAAAACAGCATTCGGAGAGAACAGATCCAACCCTAGTAACACACTTGTTGCCATTCGGTTGAGATAACATAAATATGACTTTCAAAGTCATAATCAAGTTACTACAACTAATTATGACCGTAGTGTGCTACTTGGGAAGCTTTTTTTTTGACAACCGACCCCACTGAAAGCCATTTAGTGGCAGATGGATGCAGAACTTTCAAAGGCTTAAACTTCAAGAAACTTTGTTTCATTTGGAATTCCTTTGATCATTTGAGGCTTCATGACAAATAACTCGCATCAACTGTTCAGTCACAATGGCAGTTATTTGCATGCATAGTTTGTACGAAAAGCCAAAGACTGGCAAGTACATTTGATAATTATCAAATGAGGACGTTTCAGCAGCTTTTTGACGGATCGGTTAGAACCCATTATTACCGATGATCCATCTGGTCCAAAGGCCACAAGCCTTTTTTTGTAATCGGTGTCGTTTGGACAACATATTCATGGGTTTCGGCACTTCAAGATTACATTAGAGATAACAAAAAAGCACATTCGAACTAACCATACTTCGAAATGCAAATATATTTATCGTGAAAACTATTCTAACTCCTCAAAATTCCTCTGCGTGAATGCTTGAAAATACTTTTAAATTGGAAGAACAGTATTTTTGTAGAAATCCCTGCAGAAAATTCTGCCAAAATTGGAGGAGCAATCTCTTGACGAACTGACTTCTCGAAATGTACTTATCAACTTGCTATCTTGTTTTTTTTATTGAGATATGAAGCATTTTATATGGGAACCCTTTGAAAATCGGTTTCTTAGCTCTAACTTTTTTCTTTGATTTTTCTCGGTCTACTTTGTTCTAAAAAGTTTTTCCTTTACTTAAACACACAACTTTTACCAAGACAGCAATACGCTATCTTTTAGAACTGAAATGATACAAGCGTTTTGTTGTTCAAAAATATGCCATTTTCCAAGGGTTATATCTCAAAATGGCGCAAACATTTTGGAAATAAAATTACGTGACATTATGGTAAATATTTTACTAAACATTTAAATGTTTTAATATATGGGGGTAATTGATAATTACTAGGTGGGCATGAATCAAAGAAGTGTGGTTTTCGGTAAAAATACAGTCTTCAATGAGCTTTTCAATTGGAATTTCTTACTTTGAGTTTTCCGCGGCATTCTATGGTGAAGAAAGTTTTTCTTTTCACAGAAACACACAAGTTTTGGATGATGGCTGTACTTAGCCTTTAAATTTGAAAAGATACAGGCATTTGTTTTTATCGAAACATACTGTTTTCAACAATAACAATGAAGGGAGGCGACATGCGACATACTATGTGTTGAGGAAATCAAGTAAGCCATGGAATCGCAGGAAGAGAAAATAATTCACTATCCTAACAATCGTTGCTGAGTACGGTAATAAAAAACAATAATTATCAGTCGGAAAAGTGTTTAAAGAAAACTTCAAGCCGAAGAAATAAACAGCTACAAAAGAACGAAAACAATTTGCAAGCAACCCGACCAAAAGCAAATAACAAAATTATTTCAAGTTTTGTTATTCAGTTACGCTGTTTTCATAACAGAGGTTGTTAGAATTAAGATCGCGGATGTTGTTAAAATAACTGAAATTCTTACAAAAGATACTCTAGATATAACAAAATTATAGCAAACTATGATATACATATAACATAAACAAAACAAATTTTGTAACAGTTTTGTTACGATGTAGCAAAATCATATCAGCTAGTGCTAAAATTAATTCACTTTCTTTACGCAGCTTGTGCCTCCCTGGGCATTAAATCATAGTTTGTTATAAGTATGTTTTACAATTATCCAGATGAATTTTTTTTAAACCAATTTATATCATAATCAATTAGTCATAACAAGATTTGTTATAATTTTGTTATTTTTATGATATACGCTTGAGTCGGGAAGCATCTGAATAATTGGTCCTTCAGCTAGGTGAGTTCCTTCGAAGCTGAAACTGAACACCATGATTGTGAATGATTTTTTATAGAAATGTGCATTACAATATCCAATATCCAGAAATTGAACGCTTCCTGGATATTGATATTGTGATGGACATTTCTATAAAAAAATCATTCGCAATCATAGTGTTCAGTTTCAGCTTCCGAAAGGGAACTCACCTAGACAGAGGACCAATTGTTCAGATGGTTTGCTTGCAAATTGTTTTCGTTCTTTCGTTCTTCGGCTTGAAGTTTTCTTTAAACACTTTTCCGATTGATAATTATTGTTTTTTATTACCGTACTCAGCAACGATTGTTAGGATAGTGAATTATTTTCTCTTCCTGCGATTCCATGGCTTACTTGATTTCCTCAACACATAGTATGTCGCATGTCGCCTCCCTTCATTGTTATTGTTGAAAACAGTATGTTTCGATAAAAACAAATGCCTGTATCTTTTCAAATTTAAAGGCTAGAGTACAGCCATCATCCAAAACTTTGTGTGTTTCTGTGAAAAGAAAAACTTTCTTCACCATAGAATGCCGCGGAAAACTCAAAGTAAGAAATTCCAATTGAAAAGCTCATTGAAGACTGTATTTTTACCGAAAACCACACTTCTTTGATTCATGCCCACCTAGTAATTATCAATTACCCCCCATATATTAAAACATTTAAATGTTTAGTAAAATATTTACCATAATGTCACGTAATTTTATTTCCAAAATGTTTGCGCCATTTTGAGATATAACCCTTGGAAAATGGCATATTTTGAACAACAAAACGCTTGTATCATTTCAGTTCTAAAAGATAGCGTATTGCTGTCTTGGTAAAAGTTGTGTGTTTAAGTAAAAGGAAAAACTTTTTAGAACATAGTAGACCGAGAAAAAATCAAAGAAAAAAGTTAGAGCTAAGAAACCGATTTTAAAGGGGTTCCCATATAAAATGCTTCATATCTCAATAAAAAAACAAGATAGCAAGTTGATGTTTTGTGCAAAGTTTATGGAAATTGTAAGTTCTACAATTTTGTAGAAGGTTTCGAAAGCCTAAACGTCACACACAAAAAGTTAAAAATAAATCGTGCCCCGATCAACGCAGTTTATGGACGACCCCTTTTTCAGATGCGCCTTAATCTTACCAAAAACTTCTTGGAAAACACCAAATCGATTACACGTCATCTAAATGCACTTTTTATTTTATTCCTGAAAATCGCACTTTCGGACCAATGTGCAGTGGAATATATGAAGAAATTGTTCATTTAATTTATGGAATGCAACTTCGAATGCAACTATATGTAAGAATCCTTGCAGAAATCCTACAAAATATAATTGAGAAATTGGAAATGTATGAGATTAGAAAATTCGTGCAAAATAAATCTTCTTATGTTTCTTCAACAAATCAAGATATTCTCCAAGAAAAAAAAAATTGAAATCCTGACGGAAAAATGGCAGAGGAACTCCTTAAAAAATTCCCGGAGGAATGTCTTTAAATTACTGAAGAATACTTATAGAAACAAGAGCAGGAATATCTCAAGGAATGTCTGAGAACTTTTCATGGAATCTTTGGAAAATTTTATAAAATTATCTTCTAAAATTATCTCAGAAAATTCATGGAGAAATCATTTGAGGGCACATCAGGGGGTTAGTCACTCTACCGTGTCGTGTTTGTGGTTATCATATTTCTGGGTGCCTCAAGGTGTTTCAAAACTAAAATAAAAAATGTATGCTTATTGGCAAGCATGGAACTTTTTGTCGTTAAATTTACGAAAACTGAACCACATCAGTGCAAGTGAGAGGGATACAAAACAGTGGGAAAACAAACATTCGATTCGTGTATGGGCCTGTTCATAAACAACGTAGTCTCATTTTTGAAAATTTCAGACTCACTCCTCTCCCTCCTCGTAGAGTGTTCTTCATACACTTATTTGAAATTTTGTATGGAGCGTAGACTTTGGTCAGAAACCCTCCGCCCTCATCCCCCTCCCTGAAAAGTCTACGTAGTTTATAAATAGCTCCTAAGTGGTGCCAGAAATGGTTTTTGAGGGAGTTAACACATGGTGGCCAAGTGACTTACCCCCTGGAGCACACACACTTACTGACTTTCAAGCTGTCATTGCTTCATAGGCCTGATAGCACACTGAAAGTAGAATTGATAAAAAGCTGGCTCCTAATATTTACTCAATTTTTTTTTCATTTGGGGTTTTGAGTGGACACGTGATAGCCAAAAATCTTAAAAATCGTGGATTATCTCAAAAATTTGTACTCTTAACGTACAGATATTTGTATGCAAAAAAAACTGAAAAAAATCTGTGTCAACCTAGATAAATCTGTGCATGTGGCAACTCTGGTTATGAATGAAAAGCTGTCAAAGACGAGCACAGCCCCTGCAAGTAACTCAATGTGTGAGTCACTATTACTTAATCTACTTTTATCAGTTTCTGGGGTTGTAAGTATATTGCGTGAACTTTTCTCTGAGACTGAGTAAAAGTGATTTTTCACTGACAGTGAGGGGCTTCAAAAAAACCAATAAGCAACTAGAAATTAGAAGAAAAATCAGTATTTTCAATATAATTCCAACTACCTTTGCTTATCTTGACAGATACGTGTATTTCGTCTACAATGTGCAGACTTCTTCAGTGTCTCGTATTAATAACTCCACTTAGTATGAGATACTGAAGAAGTCTGCACATTGTAGACGAAATACGCGTATCTGTCAAAATAAGCAATGGTAGTTGGAATTAAATGGAAAATACTAATGTTGCTTCTAATTTCTAGTTACAGGTATTCCACTAAACTGCTCAAACCCTCTAGGATTTAACCAATAAGCAGCTCCAAAGCGTTTTTAGGGCAGCCTATCAAGTGATTGAGTCGCCTTAAATGCAACATAAATTCCACTTTTGGCGCAATACACGGCTGCTTTACTGCAATGCTACGGAAATGCTTCATTAATGCTGTTTTGCATTCGACATGCTTATTATAGACTACAAGCATTTAAGGTGAATCGCTGCTCCATGTATTTTTTCTTATTTTTCATCTCTCTCTCTCTCTCTCTCTCTCTCTCTCGCGAACTTACCTCGCTATTACAAGTTGATGAATCTCGACTGTTAGTGAATGAACATCGAATCGAACTTTGTCAGATTGCTCACAGCAAGTAAGCATCCCGACCGGAAGGGTATAACATAAAAATAACAAAAATATAACAAACCTTGTTATGACTAACTTATTATGATATTAATTTGTTAAAGATGTTTTCATCCAGAAAATTGTGTAACACACTTATAACAAAATAAGATGTAATGCCCTACGAGGCACAATCTGCATATAGAAATAAATTAATTCTAACACAAGCTGATATGATTTGGCTACATCGTAACATAACCGTTACAAAGTTTGTTTTGTTTCTGTTATATCTATATCTTTATTTCCTATAATTTTGTTTCCTCTTGAGGACTTTTTGTAACAATTTCTGTTATTTTAATAACATCCGCGATCTAAATTCTATCAACCTCTTTTATAAAAACAGCGTAACTGTTTAACAAAACTTAAAATAATTTTGTTGTTTCCTTTTGGTCGGGATACAAACTGATGTGATTAAATTTTCAATATCTAGGACAGTTTCTGAGTTATATCAATTCTAAATGTTGAGGTCATGTCTGCCGCCAAGAACGCTCCATCATAAGCCCTTAAATAGCATTTGAAATCCAACTTTACAACAGATAGCATTCAAGATGCTGATTTATTGCTAAAATAATGCTTGTGGTATCTGAAATGCAGATTTAGGGTTCATTTATTGCATATGCTAATGCTTATTGATTACCTGGGTATCCTCTCTCCCATATCAAGATTTGACACAATCTACTGAACCCCTTGGGGCGTATTAAGACAAATTGGAGAACATCTTGTGAGGTACCTATGCAGGCTTATTTTGTATGGAATGTGAGGTAAGGTGACTTGTCGTTTTGAATGCGGCGAGTCTCTGTGCAAATCGAATATAAAGTTACCTAACTCAAAGTGACAATTGCTACACAGAACGTGACAACAATTAGCCTTAACTCACAAGCCACGAAGTAAAAGCCTGATTACGGAGGATCTTTTAATATTTCCATTCATATAATTGTGTGACAAGTCAAACCACACTACTTAGGTCATTTTTTTTATCGTTGCTCAAATTATTATTAGCACATAAAGATAAAAAAAAATACTCGTTATGCCTAAATTAAACGTGGAAAATTAAAACAACCAGTACAACAGTAATTGAATTCAAAACAATCTGTGTGATATGTCCAAGTACGGCTTGGAAGATAAAAATGTCCAAGCTAATTTTTCGTATGTTTTCGAGATAATCCAACGCTCACTGTCCGGCAGTGTTTTTATGGAAGAAAAATGTTTGCTGTTAAACGAACTGTTGTCGGCAAGACAAACATTTTTAGCCCGGAAGTTGGAAGGTTATAGCTCTATTGGGATCCAGTGACCCATTTCAGAATGCCTGGTTATACACGTCCATTCCGAAGTCACTTCCACTTACAACAAGCCCCGCATAAACAAAGTAAAAACATCAAATGAATATATGTACTGTGCGTACACTATCGTTCAAATTTAGTAATAATCAGAAGGATCTCACCGGAAATTGTTGCTGATGTTCAGTCTTCAGTTTTCGAGATAAATTCTACAAATAATGGAAAATAACGATTCATTTAGCACGATAATCAATACTTTTTACTAATAGCAATAAAAGAACGGGAAGGAAATGATTCAGCTTAAAATAATTTCAAAAACTATGCTGTCAGCCTTTGACCATCCTTCTTTCGAAATGAGTGAATTCGACACAAAATTTTCATTAGGGCCTAACTGACAAACGTAAACAATGGCTTCTTCCGTAAATTTCTCGTGGCACAAAAGCTACCCATGTAAGCCTCCAATTCTATCGGATAGGTGAACACTTCCTCTTCGAAATGATCGTGGTGGATTGATTAGGCGAATTTTCAATAACGAGAAATTTAAGAAAGAAGCCTTGGAGAAGAATTGTTGGATAGGTTTTGAAACACTCGGCGGAATTGTCGAAAAGAACTGTAATTGAATTGGATTTACACCATTCAATAAGTTAACACCAAACTTGCACACAACCCTCCCTTTACCAGCAACCCACAGCATTCTATGCAATATTTGAGAAAAACTTGTACACAATATTCGTCATCAACTTTCGTTCGTCGCATTCTCTCATTCTCTCGCTCTCGAATTGCAGTGGCGCATCATGTTGAATGGTTTTGGGTACGCACTGTTCGGTGTGCCGTCGCGCGATTTGGAAACCACGTGGCACGACGTAACGGAAATCACCAAGAAAGCCGGCCAAAGTCCACTGCTGGGTGAGCGACCGATTCAAACCGTTGCTGCTGCTGTAAGTTATGCTAAGTTTCCTCTCAAGATTAGTTCTAACATTTGATTCATCTACTTCCAGGAGGGAGGCTTGTTATCCAGTGAAATTTCCAAGCGGCGTTTTGCCAAAACTAGACTGTACACCGGAGGAAGAATCTTGCACATTGTGCGAAGGAAGAAAACAGAGCTGGAGAAGTATGAACCTAACGCCCGTCATTGGTAGTGATATGAGTACAAACGCTTCTTTTCCATTTTTCGCAGGAAAACCAACACCGGCGGTCCCATGTTCGAGATGCGCTGGGCAACGGCCGAAGACTTCATGGAACTGAAGGTGATGCCTCGAATGCTGTTGGACCACCTGCCAGATAACGTGTTCCGCACGTTGACGAAAATCCTGGAGGAACAGAAGACCCACAATGGAT
Source organism: Aedes japonicus (assembly GCA_034211315.2). Taxonomy (NCBI): domain Eukaryota; kingdom Metazoa; phylum Arthropoda; class Insecta; order Diptera; family Culicidae; genus Aedes; species Aedes japonicus. The sequence goes on along the minus strand of JASCZW010000681.1, from coordinate 60,185 downwards.
CGATGCTCTCGCTACAGGAAATCTAATTACCTACGAAACTTCAGAATTGCCAAAAAAGGAAACTAGTGCAGTAAACTAATCAATTTAATCAATTGAGCAAACAATAAGAAAAGAAAAAAAAAACATTCCACACAGTAACAATAATAATGACCACCCTGTGAGTGCCTTATGAACAGCGAATCTTGCCGTCTACAAAGATAGGAAAATTTGATATTTTTTTTTAACATTCCAAACTACTTTTTAACAAGTATGCCGCATAGCTGTAAGTGAAGGAATAGTATATATGTAGGAAGTAAGTAAACAGCAAATAACCTATCAAATAGGGGAATACTTGTCTTCATCGTACCCTTAAAGGTAGTTTTATAAGGTATGTACATTGTAGGCCTAGGTAAAAGTATTGAACTGTTGTATTGCTCACTAGTAGGGTCATCGAATGTAGCAGAATAAGTGTATCAGGGGAATTGATCAGAAAACGCATCCATTCCACATTCTATCGCTAAGTTTTAGGTTTGGTTAGGTACGTGTTTTTTTAGAAGAAAATAATTACATTCCAGCAAGGATCTGAATAGCCTGATATTGTTTTTCGACGGAATGGAATATCAAAACGTTGATAGTATTTTAATGCGAGTATTGTTTCTCTTGCAAATGGTTTACACAGGAAGTCATTTTAAAATTTGGTTAGTTAATCTTATTGATGGAAGCGGTTATGAATCGGAGGAGGCAGAAGTAGGCCGAGGATTTAATTTTGATTGTGATAAAATGCTATTTATTATTTATAAACGGCAAAGCAAATGAACGTGACATTTTTTCCTGTGTTGAGAAGTGGCGAGTAAAGTAGAAAGTTTAGTTAGTTTCCATTAGAAAATAAAAAGGATGATCGTGGTTTGATGAGTTTTGCTATTTATATCACATCCTTTTATGGAGCAATGCTCCGTGTTTTTTTATAGGATTTTGATGTTTCTACCCGTTTTTCATCGACCTTAAATATCTTAATAGCTTTCCAATCGAATAATCATCCATAACAGTGTTTTATTGACTGTTCATTCTTCGTTTGATGAGCTTATTTGTTAAAATGAAAACTATTTAATAATTTCTCTTTTTTTTCCTCTGATCGGGACATAAACCGCAGTGGATTATTCGCAGTGACCAGTAATTCGATCTATTTTAGTATATCCCGTAGCCTTTGTTTAGTGCATGTCGAGTTATTTCATCACTATTGAGAAATGATGAAGTATTCGGTGTTGTTACAGTTGTCATTGTTTGTTTTGTTGGCAATGAATCAGGTTTAATTGAAAGTTTCCGCTGTTTAAACCCTTTGTGAGCGACAGCACTTTTCAAAGGTGCGCCCCTTTATCAATCAAAACCGGATTCATTGCAAACTTAACAAACAATAACTCCGATAGTGACCATGTATCAGAACCCTAGTCATAACCAATTCAAACTATAGAATATCAAATAGACAATGAGAATTCACATAAATGAAGACTTACCATGTTTTACTTATTCTAAGCTCGCACAAGCGCAAAACGAGTATTGTCACTTTTCATAAGACATATAATTTAATAAGAACTAAGATATGTTCCTTTGACTATAAAAAAATATGTTCCCTAGTTTGAATTAATTCGGACTAGGGTTCGGTGGTAGATCTGATACCCCGTAGCACACCACGAAAAGGTGGTCTCTTACAAGAACGGACCTGAAAAGCCTGAATTTTGTTGTGCTGCACTAAAATTCAGTATTATTATATTAACACTGTAGGTTCAAGATGGTACAGTACTTATGTCCAACCACTAGTCGCTAGACGCACATCTCTACAGAATTAACCTCCCCGATAGCAATTTATGTAAGTGCGGAACCGGTTATGATGACATCGCTCACGCAGTTTGGCATTGCCCGGATAATGATGCCTCCAGAGCACGACTATTGGATACCCTAGTGGCCCGAGGTAGACAACCCTTCCGCAATGTCTGATCTTAAAGTGTAACGTCATCACCCCCCTTCCTCCCACTCTAGTAAATTCCCAGTGGCCACCCATCTGCGGCTTAGTTCCTGAAAGGGACTACAGGGATCGAGGATTTGGTAGATGTCGCAACCAAAAACAGCAAATAATGGCTTAAATAAGTTACCTACCTAGCCCTTTCCAAACGATAACGAAAAGTAAATTTTGTTGTACAATCATATTGATTATCGGCTCCGTAAAGTGTTACACACGCCTGAGCCTAACAAATAAACGAACCGATTGAAAAGAACATAGTACAGTAATTGAAGTTAATGTTGCTTGAATCCCATGTTTTTTTTTCAATCTTATTTTTAATCAAGTTCAGCTTTGATATAAATTATGGAACGAGGATGAATGAATTATGAACGTCGATACATTTTGTTACCTTAAAAAAGAGCTGTCAATTGGATCTATCAAACTAAAATCATGGATTCAAAATGGAAGGACGACAAAGTGCAAAAAATGGATCACTAATGAATACTTGTACCTGGTGCTTTGAGTGTGCATGCGAGTTATACCAGGGGCTGGATAGCCATGAAGAAAATGGATATGATTTTTGGCTCAGGATGTAAAAGGTGATTGTGGGGCAAAGTCGAGGGGCAAATCTACGAGTCGAGTGATGTAAGAAAATCTTGAACATCCTAAAGCGAAAAAATCCGGTAATCCTGTTCACCGGCGAGAGCACGTTTATCGTCGATCACGTATCAAATTCCTGCTGGAAATCCTATCCTGCTTTTCCATTATGCACAGTAACTTGCCAACCATGCGCCCCCATCAATCCAAAGTGATTTTTACAAGTCCATTTAGCTTATTGAGAGCTTTGGGATGGGCAATACATCATGCGTTCTCATATTTTGGGCTTTTACACCCCCCCCCCCCCAGCTGTCTTTTTCTTCACCATATTTTTAAACAAAATATATGGAACATGTGTTCTAGTCAACTCCCGTCCCGTCTTTCCTTTTCGAAAAATTAACGTGGCTTATGAACGTTCCACAATGCTTTAGCTCGATCAACAATATAAATAATAATACTGCATCATTTTACAGCGACCAGCTCGACTGGGATTTCTTTTTAAGGTTTACTGGCGGGCCTTTGAATAGAGTAGAAACCTCTAAGTCAGGCCTTTAATGATTGCGTTAATCCTTTCGAAGTATTTTAGCAGCCGTACACGGAACATGTCGTCCAAGAAGACGCTGTTTCAAAAGACTCGGAAGGAGTCATGTTTGAGAATTTTGGACCTTTTCATCTGTTTCTTAAATTGTCCTTTTGTTATAATGTTAGTTAGTGTTACGTTTACAAGTTTCATAAGGCGTTTCGTTGTTTCTTCAGTCTTTTGTAGTTAAGTTCGTTGGTGAGCCATTTGTGTGTTCTGAGAGTCTTCCGGATATGATGATTTTTTTTTATTTTTTTATTTTTTTTTTGTTGGGGCGTGAAACTACTGCGTCCACTGAGTTGAACTTTTCGTATGCCAGGATAGGTACAAAGAACTCTCTTATTGAGCTCCAGAAGCTTTTCACTAATTGTAACATTTGGAATTATAAACCTTTTCGCTTGAGAACACTTTGTGGTGACCAACCAATTGGTCATCACCCTTTGCTCTTCCCAAGATTTTAATTCCAATTTTATGGCAAAGTATGATATTCCGCAGAATGGTTCTGGGCCAATAACCTGTGCATTTGAACCTTGTTTAGCAAGCTCGTCTGCCCTTTCATTGCCTTTAATGCCACAGTGTCCCGGAACCCAGAATAAATTTACCGAGTTCTCTTGGCACACCTTTAGCAATGAAAGAATGCATTCCCAGACAAGTTTGGATGTTCATTTATAATTACTTAACGCTTTGAGTGCCGCTTGGCTGTCTGTAAAAATACAAATATTTGCATATCTATATTTTCTCTTCAGACAAACGTTAACACATTATATTATAGCAAAGATTTCCGCTTGGAAAACCGTTGGATAGTTTCCCATCGCCACTGACATTTCTACCCCAGGGCCGAAGATTCCTGCTCCCGTTTTTGTTCCAATTTTTGAGCCATCTGAGAAGAATTTTATTGAGCCATGACGAACAGTGGGACCTCCGACTTCCCAATCTATACGTGACGTTTCACATATGTTGTAAAGAATGTCATGGTTTTCCACAGGTTTCATCCAGTCTTCATTCATATACATCACTGGCCCATTTTGAAAACTTTGTGAAATGCTCAGGTGACCGACTAAGTCACCAGACATGAAAGTTTTCAACCGTTTAAGTCTAAGCATACTTTTTTCCGCTTCTAGTTGCACGTATTCGTGCAAAGGCAGCAGATTTAGAATTGCATTCAATGCATTTGATGGAGTGCTGTGCATCGCTCCTGTTAGAGCAATGCACACTAGCCGTTGAAGTTTTGTAAGCTTTTTCTGTGCAGTAGTCTCTTTTGTTATTGGCCACCACACAAGGGAAGCATACGTTACTTTTGGACGTATTATGGATGTGTAAATCCACATTATCATTTTTGGTCTTAGACCCCATTTTCTGCCAAATGTTTTTGAGCATATCCAGAAAGCACTGGTTGCCTTACCGATATCACACTCAAGGTGAGCATTCCAGTTCAGTTTGGCATCCAGTATCACTCCTAAGTATTTTACCTGTTCACTAAGGTGGATCTTTAATCCTCCTAGCTGAAATGCTTTTAGACTAAACTTCCTTCTCCTAGTGAAAGGTACAATTACTACTTTTGCTGGATTAATGCTAAGGCCCTCCTTGATACACCAACACTGGGTATATTTTAGGGCCCATTGCATTCTTTCTGAAATGATGTTGTCAAATTTTCCCCTCACTATAATGACTATATCGTCTGCAAAAACCTACAACCTCGAAACCTTTTTCCTCTAAGCTTCTTAGAAGCTCGTCTGCAACTATGGACCACTTAAGTGGTGAGAGGACTCCTCCTTGGGGACAACCTTTCTTTGCCCGTATTGTAATAGACGAACTTCCCAGCTCTGAAGTAATTTCTCTTTTTGCGAGCATGGTATGAACCCAGTTAATTATGTTCATGTCAAAGTTACTTTTCTTCATGGCACGAGCCATAGATGAATAGGAAGCGTTGTCGAAAGTCTCTTCAATATCTAAGAAAGAACAACGTGCTATTTCTTTTGCCGATAGAGCTTTTTCTACTTTTGAAACCACACTATGCATGCCGTAATTATTGACTTACCAGACTGGTAAGCAAACTGGAATTCAGATAGTGGATGCTTGTTCATGTAATTTGAATTGATATAATCATTCAACACTTTTTCCATAGTCTTTAATAGGACTGATGACAGACTAATGGGTCTGTATGATTTAGGATGCGCCTTGTCTCGTTTTCGTACTTTGATACTTTGATATGATGATAGAATGTCATGCTCATGTCCACTGGTTTGTATGGTGTCGTTAGTTCACCTTATTCTTTTTATATGTCTTACATTATTATATTTTGTTTTAGCTATCATTTCATTGTGTCTGTTTTATAAGTCTGAACTCAATTTCCGAGTTGTGGGCGTTACGTTTGAGAATTAATTTGATAACACGTTTCCATTTTTAATTTAAATAATACTTAGTGAGTGCAAAACATTTTCCTATGCGTGTCGGTGGGTTCGAATTTATTTTTGGGGTTGCCTGACAGTCATGCAAGGATCATGTCGTGATACGGGGCACTGTTATAATAAACTCAAAATACATAACATTTACACGATATTATATCTAATCATTATTTTTTACTTTTTCGTTGTTTCATTTATGTAGATTTTTTTGTACGATGTCAATTTGGCTAATGTTGTCAAATCTATTTATATTTTTCTGCTTTCGTCTTTTCATGTTATGTTTCACTTCTATCGTATATTATATCTGCTTAGCTTAAGGTAACATCTGTTTAGAACTTGTTCTCTTGTACCGACTGTTTGTGAGTTCTTCTGTTCTATAGACTGTTCCTTCGTCCAGTTTTCGAGTATTACTATGAATATCACTTAGCAGAACTTCTTTTATGACGTTAGTACATCAACTAAATATGATCGAAAAGATGCTACTTGGTTTCTTCCAAAAATGTTCATCTAGAATCATACTAGCCATCACCTGATAATTGAAAGACCTACGACAGAAGTATACCAGTGCTCTGGGGTACCATCGCCATGTTTAATTCATTTTTCTGCAAATCGTGCTATTCGAAAACAACAGTTTGACAGTCATTATCAATTGATCTTTATAGATTTATTTTTACTATAATTCCTAATGGCAAACATAGATAAGAAAGACCCAATTGATACATATAACCTACATTTCCGATCAGTATGAATAAAGGATCATCAGATGAATAATGGAACAGTTCCCCTATGTGGTAAATGTTTTGATAATAAGTTTTTCAACTAGGTTTATATGATCAAATGCAACATTTCAACTATTAACCCAAATACTGTACTTGACCATTGATTACCATGCTCAGAGTTATAATGTATCATCCATACAATCTTCTGAGTGATATTCAAAATCACTTTTGGACTGCATTACGCACTGATCTGGAAAGCACTTGTGTGCTTGTCCTAGTACGCACTTGTTGTCATTCGGTTGAGATTACAATAATATGACTTGCCAAGTCATAATCAAGTTAATAGCACTAAATATGACTGAAGAGTACTATCTTGGTTTTCATTTCACAAAGGTAAAGAACCAGACCATGCGACCATTGTAATTAAAATTAAACTCTCACAAGGTTTTACTAATGCTCAGGGGACTAGCTTGACTGGAATTTTCGCAATGTTTGATACATCATTTACAGTCATTTTTAGGTAATTCTTTACAGATTTGTTTTTACTATGATTCCTGCAATATTATTGCTTAAGATAGTAAGATAAGTTTCACGATGTTTCCTCTTTTGAAAACGAAAATCGTTTAATGATAATATACTTTTCATTTTCAGGTTTAAAAGATATTATTTGGTTTTTATACTGAATTTCCTTATATTTTAGCTGCTGAATAACCTCATCCTCTATTGTGAGAAACATTGAAAAGCTTTCTGGATATTGTTTAGCTTCAAATGTAATGAGTAGTCTGAAGTTTCGGAGTTGAGTTTACTGTTTAATGAATTGATACTATCACGCAGTAGATAGCGGTTTTCATGATTACTTTGTGGGTTACGGGTGTAAACCTTTGTTGAGAACACTGCGTTAGAAACGCAATATCATTGTGTAAACCTGCGATGCTCTTCATCAGCTCGATGAATGTATTCGGCTCCAATTTTGACTTAGTTGTTATTTTCACTTCACTTTTCTAAAAATGCTTTTTAAAAAAACACTTCAACAAGCGTATTAGTACAGCAATTGTAATTGTAAAAACTAGAAAAAACTTAACTATCACTTCACTTGATCACTTTTTTAATTAAATCAGAAATAAAAAACTAATACGCTTTCTCAAACTATCATTAGTAAAGGCGAGCAAATTTCATCAAATTGCACTATAGAAAGCTTGTCTCTTGACAAGCCTATCTGAAGTAGGAATTTACAGATTTAAAGATTACAAAAACGACAAACTACCACACGGTAGGAATCCGTATAATAATTTAATACCTTACACACTACACGACAACCTACCGATCAGGTAGGAATGGATAGTTTTTAAGATACCAAAACGACGAACTATCATCTGGCAGGTAGGTATAACATTTCAAACACATCTCTTAGGTATAACGAACACAAACGCTACACATATTATAGGTACACAAAAATGTATTATAAATACTAGGCCTACTGCGATGTTCTCTTCAAGTCGAGCACTCGACACTGAAGAAGTCTGCAATTTGCAATTTGCAATTTGCCTATCCGTCAAAAGATAAGCTCCTATAGTGAGAGTTTGAAAAAGTGTTTGAGTTTATTTTTATTTCTTATTTTATTTATTAGGTGCGCAACTAAGCTCTCGCTGTTTTTTTTTGGTAAAAAGAAACTTTATTTTGAAAACAAAGGTTACAAACGAATCATTCAAAGTATTACCCATCACTAGCTACGACTTTTTCCCATCTTTCTGGTAGAACATGAATACCATTTCGATAGAACTGTTCGTCTTTTGATGCTATCCAAGAATCAAGCCATTTTGAGATGTCATCATATGAGTGGAATTGCTGACCAGTGAGACCATGTGCCATCGAACGGAACAAGTAGTAATCGGACGGTGCAATATCAGGAGAATATGGCGGGTGGGGTAGGACTTCCCATTTGAGCGTTTCCAAGTAGGTTTTCACGGGTTTCGCAACGTGAGGTCGAGCGTTGTCATGCTGAAGAATCACTTTTTCGTGTCTGTGCTCGTATTGTGGCCGTTTTTCGTGCAGTGCTCGGCTCAATCGCATCAATTGTGTTCGATACCGTTCCCCGGTAATAGTTTTGTTTGGTTTCAACAGCTCATAATAAATAACTCCAACTTGGTCCCACCAAATACACAGCATAACTATCGCAGCGTGAATATTCGGCCTAGGCGACGATGTTGAAGCATGCCCGGGCAGCCCCATGAATGTTTCCGTTTTGGGTTACTGTAATGAATCCATTTTTCGTCACCCGTCACAATGCGATGTAGAAAACTCTTCCTTTTTTGCCGCTGGAGCAGTTGTTCACAGACGAAAAAACGACGCTCAACATCTCTTGGCTTCAAATCGTAAGGAACTCAAGTTCCTTGCTTCTGAATCATTCCCAACGCATGCAATCGCTTAGAAACGGCTTGGCGGGAAACTCCTAATCCTGAACCAAGCTCTTCTTGCGTTTGACACGGATCCTCATCGAGCAATGTCTCCAATTCAGAGTCTTCGATGTTTTTTGCTCTTCCTTCACGCGGACGATCATCAACACTGAAATCACCGTTTTTGAAGCGACAAAACCAATCACGACACGTTGTTTCACTCAGAGCAGCATCACCGTAAACTTTTTGGAGCTCTCGATGTGCTTCAGCCGCCGTTTTCTTCGAATGAAAGAAGAAAATCAACACTACTCGCAAATGACGATTATTTGGCACGAAATCAGACATCTTCAAACAACCAAAACATATAACACTAAACCAAAATCACTGATTTGGCAAAGAGGTTTGTTTACCATATGTCTGAGCTTGGTTTATGACGGTTGAGATGTACACCATTCGACCAGCACTTACTACTGGCGCCATCTATTGCTAAACAGCGAGAACTTAGTTGCGCACCTAATAAACCGTGATTAGGTGAAATGTTAATTAAAATTTCTAATGGTTTCCAAGTCTTATTTTGGTTGGTTTCCATTTGTTCAATTTTTAGTTAAATGAGCCATTTCGACAAAACATTAAATTCTTTAAAAAAAGTTGTGAACTTTTATTGTTTGGCAGATTTTTGACCAGCTGTTTTTGTAGGGTGTTTATCTAGCCAAATTTTGTCCACGTTAAATTTCGAACACTTTTCAAACACTTTTCAGTGTTGATTTTGAATTTTTTCACGGATCGCTGAAACGTTTCATTTATAAGACAGCTGAAACTCATGTTTACTTTTTTGATACGTTCAGTAAAATGGCATCGAATCAAGTGGAAGTGCGCAAACGCATTTTGTACGAACGGCAGCAAAATCCGAATCTATCGGTACGCGATCCTGCCAAGAAACGAAGACTACCGAAAAGTTCCGTGTTTTGTGTTTGCAAATCAATTGACCAGCGCTTGACTGTAGATCGGAAATTTGGGAGTGGAACAAGTCGAAACGTATGCTCCCGATAAATGGACGAGAAGGTGGTATTCAGTGGCTCGCAAAGTTGGGATGTTAAAAGTGGCTCGCAAAGTTGGGATGTTAAAATCATACATACAAAAAGTGAAGCATAGGCAAGGATTGAAGGCGCACAAAGTGAAAAAGGTGCCCAACCGTGATGACAACTTGTAAATGACAAGTAAATTTCACTGCAAAAAGTATGCTAAGGATCTTCACAACAAATTTTTGCAAACATTTTGGACGACGAAACATACGTACTCGAAGCCTTCAAACAGCTTCCGGGTCTGGCTAAAAAGCTAAATAAAAATTCCGCAAAGCAAAGGAACGCCGTTGTCGAGCATTTCCGGACAAAGAAGGTGTTGAAATTCCCAAAGAAGTGTTTGATTTGGCAGGCCATATGTAATTGTGGTCGAACATCTAAATGTTTCGTCTCTACCGGCACTATCAATAAGGACGTATACGAGAAAAAAGGTCTGCAAAAGCATTTGCTACCGTTTATCAAAAGCCACGACTCTCCAGCTCTGTTTTGGCCTCTTGTCACTATGCGAAATTCGTCCTGGAAATGTATAAGGTACAAGAGGTCAAATACGTGCCAAAAACAGCCAAATCACCAAACTGTCCAAAACTTCGCCCAATAGAGAAATACTGGGCTCTAGTTAAGTGAAAACTCTTCGAAACTAAGAAGAAAGCAAAAAGTACCGATGATTTCAAGGTAAGATGCAGAATCGTCACGGCAGACGTTCCTGATGACGAGTTCGAGAATTTTACAGAAAGAACATTAGCATCTTAATCAACTGTTTCTAATGTATATAGATCTCTTATATTGCGAAACAAATAATCGGTTTTGGGTGGTTTTGGTGTAAATTTGTTTTGCTGCTATTATTTGGTGTCTGAAATCCAACGTGGACAGGCTTAGTTAATAGAAAATTTTCCATCTTTAAAATTTATTTATTCTCCAAGAAGTGCTCCATTCTTAATCATAATACAAATAAAAATTCCACATTCTTTATTCGGCTTCTTCGTGTTCCGTCTTCCATCGGCACTCCATTGTAGATCGTAGGCAGCACTTCCCATTCAAGGACTTCCCAACAAACATCGGTGTTGAATTAGAACTTGTTCAATCAAATTTGGAGAAGCTATTCAGCAGTTTCTTCTAAAATAGCTGAATAGCTTCTCCAAATTTGTTTGAACAAGCTCTAATTCAACACCGATGTTTGTTGGGTTAAAGGGCAGGGGCCAGATAGTCACGAAGAAAATGGATATCTCGACAACTTATTCACTACGACGTCCAGTACGGGAAAAATAAAGCGCTCACTTAAATGAATAATCTTGAAGAGTTATACCCTTTACATTTTCAGATACAACGTGAGACTGTATTCCACCAAATTCATCTATTTATGTATGTATTTTTGTATGTAGGAATGCACCATCGTAGCGTGGGTTTTGCCCTGCTCCATTCAGCAAAAAGATCATGCTTTGTTTACGTTCTAAATTCAACATACTGCTGTATGAAGGGCCAAAAAGGGTTGAGCAGGCCCGTAAGCAGAGACACTTACGCGAAACCTGCGGGAATAAGAGAATCTCCTTCCAGCAGTATGATTCAATAAAACGAATAACAAAATACGCAATTCAGTTAGGCAGAGAAAGGCGCGTCTAATTCATTACAATTGTTGGAGTAGAATGTACCAATCATAAATGATAGACACGTCCGCTCCTTGACTCCGGTTGGCCGTCCACTCCATTGTCCAATTGCGACATTGAACCTGATGCACCCTCCCACCTCAGTATTGAAATGTCTTAAATCAATGAAATATAATTAGGTTCATGGAATATATATCAAATATAGAATTAAAAAAAAAGTATGCATAGAAGGTAAAGGTTGTACGGAATCAAATTGTACCACTTTTAAATGACTGTAGCGTTGTACCCCTTGGGTATTTTCTATTGAAATTTTGGTTGGAATTAGTTCAATGTGTACTTGTTCACGCTGTTTCGCTGTTTCACTAGCAGATGTGCAATCGTTGCGAAGATAGAGTCGGACGAACAGCAGCGGCGCAAATAAATTTTGCGCACGTACCTCGAAAATTCGGAACTTTCTCTTCGTGCCAAAAGAGGTTGTTAGAATTCAGATCGCAGATGTTATTAAAATAACAGAAATTGTTACAACAAATTCTCAAGAGGTAACATAATTATAGCAAAATATGATACATATATAACATAAGCAAAACAAACTTTGTAACAGTTTTGTTACGATGAAGGAAAATTATATCAGCTGGTGTTAGAATTAATTTATTTCTTTACGCAGATTGTCCCTCCCAGGGCATTATATCTTAATTTGTTATTAATATGTTATACCATTATCCAGATGTAAATGTCCTTAACAAATTTATATCATAATCAGTTAGTCTTAACAAGATTTGTTATAGTTTTGTTATGTTTATGTGGTACGCTTCTGGTCGGGATTCTTCGGTGTCTCGTGTTTTAAATTGAACGTTTGATCATCGATCGGATAGAAAAAAGTAGCAAAAACGGATCTCCGTATAGTTTTAAGGATCGCAAGCGGGTAGTTCAAGAGGAATCCCAACAGTTCAATTCGAGATGTGGCAAAGAAACTGAACCTAACCATAACTTTCATGCAAGATGCGAAAAACACGTAACAACGTCCAAAAGACGCCTAATCACGATGCACGGTAGAATACGGTAGGTAAAACAAGTGCATGGAAGCTCTACACCCAGATGTTGACGAAACCACATTGCCTCGTTATGGATGAGACGTATGTAAAAGCAGACTTCCGGCAGCTTCCGGGGCTTTAGTTTTTCACTGCTCATCATAAACTCGATGTCCCCGAGGAAGTTAGAAAGCAAAAGATGTCAAAGTTTGCCAAAACATATATGATTTGGCAAGTAATTTGCTCGTGTAGAAAGCGGAACACCCCATTCGTGACAACTGGAACGGTCAATGGGCTGGTGTACCTAAAGGAATGCCTCCAAAAGCGTCTACTATGTCACACAATGTCCTACGATTTTCTGGCCGGATTCAGCCTCGTGCCATTGCTCGAAAGATGTTTTGGAGTGGTACAAGGCTAAGGAGGTCAATTTCGAGCCAAAGCATCTCAACCCCCGAACGCACCGGAACTGCGGCCAATTGAAAAGTACTGGGCCATCATGAAGCAGGCACTTCGGAAGCATCCTTAAGAAGTGAAATCGGAGGAAGATATGAAGAAAAAATGGATTACCACGAGAACAAAAGCTGGTCCAAATGTTCTAAAGGACCTTATGAGTAGTGTAAAGAAGAAGGTTCGTGCATTTGGATATGAAATTGAATTGAATAAAACACATGAGAAAATATTCATAACAGGTTTTGGTTTACACCCTGAAAGTTTGAAGATGATTGGTAGAACGGGCGAAACATGCAGCGGAAGACGATGCATGGAGTGTACGTCATAATAAACATATTGATTTTGAAAATTTAATTACACTTTATCCAATGGTGTAAATTATTAGAAAACTACCTGGTAAATTACAATACTACCTGTAATCACCCTCCTTGCGACATTGGAGGAAATACATTTTTCTAGTATTATTTATATCTTTTGCTAATGAAAATTATAATGATATGCAATTAATGATAAGATGAAGCTATATACTTTTATACAGCTAATTAAACCAGTACTCGATGAATGTATACTGAAATGTTATGCTGTTCAAGCGTGAAAGAGTCCAGATTAGAAGATCTTTCTTCGCTGTCTTAGCAGCCACCAAAAAGCACGAAGTCCGGTACAAATAAGCTCTAGGATACGCTTAGCAAGCGATGTTGGAAAAATTCAGCGGTCATGCTGAACATTATTTACAGGATCCTGTTGCTCTCCGATACTCTTTAAAGTTTACTGAGAAATAAAATGTTAGGAATATATACACCATTGATTCTGTCCTGTAGCAGGTGAGCCTCAATTGAATACTAGATAATAAACAGTGTTTGTATATACTGTTAAAACAGTTTAGGATGGCGGTTCGTCTTTTGAAGTTTCGCCGTTGTGAGTAACTATTCGCAGACTCTGAATGTGTTTTACGATTTCTATTTTTCAGATTGTGAAGGAAATCCTGCTGGAGTGATAATTTTGAAATCTAAACATGTTTTTTCATATTCCATCCAATATACACATAGTTATCGTTATATGATGAAACAACAGGAAGCAGGCATTTTTAGTGATGAAAGTTACATATCATAATCGATTAATGTTATGAAAAATAAAAGAATTCAAATTAGGCTTGAGTAGTATTTTCTATTCATCATTTATCGACCTGCAAGTTTAGACAATGTCCACAAGAAAAAAAATCAATTCATGGATATTCCATGGATGACCTGAAATTTTATACCGCACAAGGCATAGTATGCCTAAAATTTCGATCTGCTGCTTCTGTGATAACAACCACGATGAAACTGGCTCTAAGCTTCAGGTATTTACAAAGAATCCCTACTGAACCCTTACGGTACGTCAAGCCGGTCACTTCAGCGCAAGGGAGGCTTAAAATCTCGATATTAACGAAAAAAAAGCTGTTACAGCCAGAATGTGGATTGTTCACTAATTTTTAAAACATGATGCGGAGACAAATAATAACCCCACGTTTTGTCAACCGAATTCTTTGATTCCTGTACTTATCGTTTGTTTGCAAAAAGTCCATTTCCAGATTTTTCCCTCCACTGCCATTGACATTGTACACTACCAACGGGCAACATGCAATTAAACAACACCTACAATTTCCAGTGCATTCAATCGAAAATCGGTACCTTCCTGCATTGGCTGACCTGCCTGTCTAATGTGCACCCATCATGCATTTATCGTGAGCATCATCTTGATCGCTGCACTGAACTGCGACACCTTGGTACGATATCAGCCCCAATGGATCACCACCCGGTTCCGATGGCAATTACTCACTGTCGCCCATTGTCGGTTGTCCACGTGGATTGTCCACCACGGGTTGGAGTATAAATATTGTAGTTTCTACGAACAGAATCAACAGAAGCTCTTGTACGTTCCGTGTCAAACAGTTACGAATCGCTCGGTATTCTTCAAAATGAAAGCCTTCGTTGTCGCCTTTGGTATCCTGTGTGCCATGATGGTTGTGGTAAGTTGTCTTATACTTCAGTTTGCTGGAACGCCAAGATTCTGAATTTTTTCGTTTCTGTCAAAGGAGTACTGCCAAGCGGAGGATGACCACGGTAAACCGGAACGCCACATGGAGGAGTTGCAGGATATTCTGAAGAATAGTATGCTGCCTGAGTTCAACGATTTCCCTCGGTTCCGCCGGTCGCCTGAGGATTCTGACCAGGGTGGCAAGCAAGGTGGTGGTAGAGGAAAGGGACCACGGGGAGGCCGTGGAGGGCAGGGAGGTGGCCAAGGAGGACAAGGCGGTCAAGGTCAGGACCAGGAAGGACAATGAGGTGCATTCGGCGTCATTCGGCATGAGAGCGCTGTTTTGTTTGCGTGTAACTAGATTCTGTTTAGCTAAAATGGCGAAGCACAGTCGTGGAAATAGTTTCTGGTAATAGAGTTACTCGGAATAAATGCATGCACATAGTAGAATTGATATTGATCTCAATTTGATGACTACTCGTTGATACGCGGTAGAAACTTTGTCTTCCATTCTTGCCAAGGCCATGGCATGGCCAACTCATCCATGTCTGGTTGACTATAAAATAATAACAGATTTTTCGATTTTCACAATTATTAACATTTTTATTTATTCTCATCATACCAAGTGCCGGCATTCGCCTCGGAGATAGGTGAGTGAATTATTGATTTTTGGCGTGCCTCTGCTATACCCATGAATGTTATTGTTGTCTGTGTACCTACTGCACTTATCAAACCATTCGAAGTATTTAATCGCTTGACATATAAACCTTCACCACCTCATGAGACTTCAGTGTTTACAATGTAGGCAAATTGTGATTTCTAACGAGCATCTGTGATGCCTGCTGTGATTGATTTCTTACTTCTCAGAACGGACAGCGGGATTTTTTCCCTAGGTGTTCAGTGTGAAAAACACAAATGACCATCGCATCAGTACCAATGATTGCTCAACATCTCCCGTTTCGGAGAAACGGAAAGACGTCATCATTGATGGACAATTATGCTCCGAAGTGGACACCCAAAAGGTAAACCAAAATGAAGTCGGTTTTCGAATAAACAATGAGCAATAAAAGTCTGTGCAAAAATGTCCGGGTGAGACTGGCGAGGCGACGCCCGATGTGGGAGGGGGTGTGTGTGTGCCATACATACAATGCGGACTGGCATATATGAACATGTAAATATTATTGTTTGCCGGTCGCTTACAACAACGAAGCCGACTGTGACGACGTCCAACAGACTACGATGGATGATGGTGGGAATTCCAACGACTGTGTAGTGATCGGGCAAATATTAGCGCGAAATGCAAGGATTTCCGACTTTTTTTAATGGGCGGTTGGAAGACCCGCTGACTTGATGTGGCGATAAATGATTTATGAGACGAGATAAAGTGTGTGGTTGACATTGTTTCGAATATTGAGGAAAGTGTCATCCACGAGTAACCGGGTCGCAAGTCACATCAGAGGATGACACAATTTTCTTGGCAAGATATTGAGCTTGTTGAGGATAAATCGGCAATTGATGCTTACGTATTGGACATTTCCATTTCAAAGTCAACGAAAAAGATCGTGTTGCGTTCTTTGCATCAACATTCAGCTGTACTTTGAAACGCTTCATTTCTGCTCGTTATCACATGTGAGGCTGACGCTAGTGATGAGCGAAAGCTGCTGTTTCACTCGAGCGACATGGGCATCAAGTTCAGGGCTAACAGTTTGTGAAGAGATTGTGAAACATTTTCTACGTATTGGAAGGGTTATAGTTTTGAAGGGTTGTTACGAACGAAGACCTCAGATAGACTTGTCTGCGATGACAATGTGTTACCATGCCGAAGGCAGTATTATCGGGTAAAATATTTCCTCAATTATCAATTGCATTGATGTTGAGCATGATTTACTGCCCGAAGTTGCTACTCCGTTATTGTCAGATCAACTGTACTTACACAAAGAACCAACCGACGATGCTTGGGACTAACATACCTCCTCAATGTGTAATAACGGGTGATCCCAAACTAAGGCAATGCCGGCGACGGCCCCGCCCGAATGCAGATCAAATAAGGGAAGGTTAGGAATATGTTGACGTAATTCTCGCTTTATTGGATGCCGATTCATATCTTTTGCACTTCCACGGAAATTCACTAAGATGTTGTATTACAGGATTGGGTGGCAGCAGGATTCGTTTGGTAAACGATATGCTATCTAATGTAATATTTAAATATTACACACTATCAAAATTTTAGGTAAACTTCGGTGTCCTGAGATCGACAGACCGTCTTTTAGAACATTAGAATGAGTGGAAAGCGACGAGAAAATAAATTCAATCAAACGCACCTCTTGTCGAATGGCGTATATCATAAATTATGTGATAATCGGCAAATTCATGTTGGCAGCATGATGATCGATTTATTTTAAAGCAGTTGAGTTATTATTGATCAATAAATAGCTATATACTTGAGGGATGTTTAAGATTTTCGTAACCTTTTCGACACCATGGTTTCACTGGTTAAGCTCAACAAAATATCTGCATGATTTTCAAATGACCTTAATTTGCCCTAATTGAACCGAAATGCTAAGGGATGCATTCTTAATGTAAAGAAAATAGTTACACGTAATGAATTAGCTAATCATAAAGAATAACGAACAATTATTTCACAAGAATACCGTAGACTCAGTTTTAAGGACACAGTATTTCCTATATTCCAAATTATGGCCTATTGTTGTTATTGCATATAACAATGTTTGTATTGATATAGTTTTCAATGGAAATGTATGCGAAGTAAATTTTTCGATGGTCTCATCCTTACCAAAGCCTTAAAGGGTGTACGGAATCAAATAGCGACACACACAAATATTCGATAAAGTTCGCTCGTTCAACCAATCATCTTCAAACTTTCAGGGAGTAAAATTAAACATGATATGAATACTATCCCATGTTTTTTTATTCAATTTCAATTCCATATCCAAATACACGAACCATCTTCTTTACACTACTAGTAAGGTCCTGTACAACATTTGCATTTGCATGGCAATCCATTTTTTCTTCATATCTTTCTCCGATTTCATTTCCTTAGGATACCTTCGAAGTGCCTGCTTCATGATGGCCCAGTATTTTTCAATTGGCCGCAGTTCCGGTGCGTTCGGGGGTTGAGATGCTTCGGCTCGAAATTGACCTCCTTAGCCTTGTATCACTCCAAAACCTCTTTCGAGTAATGGCACGAGGCTACATCCGGCCAGAAAATCGTAGGACCATTGTGTGACCTCAGAAGAGGAAGTAGACGCTTTTGGAGGCATTCCTTTAGGTACACCTGCCCATTGACCGTTCCAGTTGTCACGAATGGGGTGCTCCGTTTTCGCACGACCAAATCATATTTTTCGGCAAACTTTGACATCTTCTGCTTTGTAACGTCCTCTGGGACATCGAGTTAATGATGAGCAGTGAAAAACTGGAGCCCCGGAAGCTGCCGGAAGTCAGCTTTTACATACGTCTCATCATCGATAACGAGACAATGTGGTTTCGTCAACATCTGGGTGTAGAGCTTCCGTGCACGTGTTTTACCTTCTGTATTCGGCCGTTCATCGCGACTAGGCGCCTTTTGGACTTTGTACGTGTGAGTCCCTCGCGTATTTTCGCATCTTGCACGAAAGTTTTGGTTACAAACAGTTTCTTCGTCACTCCATCTTCGCAACGATTGGACATCTGCTAGTGAAACTTACCTAGCTTAAAAAACACACATTGAACTAATTTCACCCAAAATTTCAATAGAAAATATCCAACGGGTAAAAAGTCACAGCCATTTGAAAGTGGTGCAATTTGATTCCGTACAACCTTTAGTATCAAAATCTGTATAGCAGGAACTTTATGTTTTTGAAATGGAATGGCCAATTGATCATATGTGAAAGTCATTTAGGTGTGAAATTGAGTGCTGAGTATAGCAAATATAGCTTTAAATGGAATGCCTAAAAAGATAATAAAAAAATAAACATTAACAACGATTCTTTCGAACAAGAATCCTTGATGATGAGATGAAGCTGCATTCAAGAATAGACCCAATAAGGTGCAGATGTAGACCGACATTACATCCATACTCGCCAAACGTTATCGACTTTTTAAAATTAGTTGGTTAACTTTCCTTGGTTCTGAAAAGCAAACATCTTATTAAGAATGTCTAAGCAAAGGTATAACTAGATTATTATCGTTTCTAGTTTAATCACTTTATGAGTTATAATTAACAATGTAATCTACCGTTGCATACTAGGCTGAGGTAAGGGACATTCATACCCTGTTTCGGTTTCGGCAGACACAATTTTACATGAAATATTTGTTTACGTTCTCCATTCGTTATCAGAGATAAATTACGTCTCGTGTAAAATTAACAATTTCTCAGTATGTAGTACCGATTTCCGATTGGAACCTAATTATACCAACAGTAAGGCTGGTGTTGGGGCCGTGGCACAATTTTGAAAAAGACGGTCAAAAACATTTTCACCCTTTTTTCTTCATTTTATCGACTAAGTGTCTTGAGAAGAATTGCTCTAAATTTTATTCCGCATCTTTTGAAAAAACACGCCTAACCTTTCGCAAGGGCTTAACTACACTTTTAAATTCTAACTTTTTCCAGCTACGAGATAACGGGTTGTTGTCTTCGACAAAGTTGTAGAACAGGTGATTTGATGAAATGCTGCTAAAAACACTAAGTTTCAAAAGCCTAACGTTGAAGAGATATAAATGGTTTTATTTCAGCACTACCTTGAAACTGGTTTTTGAGATAATTAGTACTTTGTTCAAATTTGACGATTTCAATGTGTTCTAAGAAATTGTAGGAATTATTAAAATACACATTTTTTTTTCAACACAACAATGCTCTATGATGACCACATTTTGATATATGGTGGTTGAAGTGTCTGTGTGACGTCATAATCAACCGCCTCAAAAAAGGCGGGCGGGTCCTTACGGGGTCTAAAACAGAATGTATTTGAAAGATTATCTTATGAACAAGTATTCCTGAAATTTTCAGCGTTGGGTACTGAAGGGTACCTAGTAAAACGTCAGTTTGAAATAGTACAGGTAATATAGCCAATTAATATTTAGCATGTGAGGTAATGTTCAACAAATTAAAACAATATATGTGGGCCCTGGCGGGGTCTCAAATTAATTTTATTTGGAATTGTATCTTATGAACTAGTAATCCTGAAATTTTCAGCGTTGGATACCAAAGGGTACCTAGTAAATATGATGACAAAAGGCTGCAAATGTTTTTGACCGTCTTTTTTCAGAATTGTGCCACTGTGGGCCGGTCCCAAAGTGTGATGGCGGTTTTTCATTTGGAAAACAAGTGATTTATACTAACGCTTTAGAGACAATTTGGATCGTCTTATACCATCATTACAGATGATGCTGAAGCTGTGTCAGTGGTTTACTTGTTCCAACATATGGTGGCCCGGCGAGTAATGTGGATTACAATTAAATATGATACTCACCACCTGCCCACCGGACTCGGCGAAACACCACATTTTACCGGAATGCAGCTTTATTGTTTGTTTTTCTGTGCTCACTCAATCACTTGCGTCACCAAGCAATAGGTAACGGAAGTAAAACAAAACACAATATGCCCTACAGCAAAATGTTGTGCAACAAAACTGTAGGGAGTGTAGCATTTATTCAATCAATCATACCCAGGTAATCAATAAGCATAAGAATATGCAGTAAACCAACCCTAAATCTGCATTTCAGATGCTACAAGCATTACATTAGCATTATATCAGCATCCTGAATGCAATTTGTTGTAAAGTTGCATTTTGAATGCTATTTAAAGCCTGTAATAAGCATTTTGAATTCAAAATAGCATTAATGAAGCATTATCATAGCATTGCAATAGAGCAGCCGTATATTGGGCCAAACGCGGCATTTATGTTGCATTCAAGGCGACTTAATTGCCTGATAGGCTGCCGTAAAGACGCTTTGGAACTGTTTAATGGTTACCTGGGGTTTCTCCAATAAAATGTTTCGGATTTTTACAGCACTATCAAATACAGCTCTTATGGTAATGAACATTTACACAAAGTTAATTAATCCCTAAAAGCTCTTTACGTTAGATTGGATTTTGGGTTTGCGGAAGTTTCTGATGGCTCTGAGCTTATCTTCTTCCACACGTAAAGATGTTAGTAAGGTATCTTGAATGCTCATGCAATACAACATGAATGGAAGAAATTTCGAAGTCAATAGTTGTGAACCATTTAGCGCCGTGAAGATCTGCTGGTAAAGGTTCAAGAGTAGGCATCCTAAACGGAGTTCGATAATTGCACTTATTGGGGCCTCTTAAATCAACTACGAGGCGAATATCGCCTTGCCTATTACAAGATGAAAAAACAAACAAACTTGTAAGTCAATTATTTTAATTCATCCTAACAAATACCGCACTGCACAGAAACCCGGACACTCCTTCTCTATTTACGGACAATTTATTTTAAAAGGTTTAGTAACAGATGATCGTTTTCAAAACAGCAAAACTCGATCATAACACGATGAAGCATTACATACAACTACGAGACTAGGATATTTCAACGCTGACGGAAATTTTCGTTGACGCATTCCCAATCGAACTGGGGGCATTGATGGTGCAGTTTGATCTAAAAGACAATCCAAGGATTGAAACATGCACATTAAAAGCATTAACAGAGATAAAATGGAAATACCCATAAGGAAGCCTTGGCCATCGTTTGGGGTGTGAAAAGGTTCAGTTTTTATCTAACGGCAAAACCATTCACCGCTAGGAGAGATTCCGAAGCCAACGAGTTCATAAGGTCTGTATCCACATGAAATCGGACACCTTCAAAGCATTGTAACTTTTGAAATATTGCACGTAGGAATGAAAAATTTCATTGTGGTATAGCTGAAAGTCTATGATGAAGAAGACTAAGATGATTGATCTTTACATTTCATGTTTAGTACTCAAGATGGCGACGAAAGAAAAACATGTGCGCGAGCGAATTTTGTACGGGCGTACGGCAAATCCTGACTTGTCAATACGGGACCTTACAAAAACATTGGATTTGCCTCAATCCACTGTTCACGATGTGCTCAAATCATTTTCGGAACGTTTGACGGTGGAAAGGAAACCGAGAGGTGACAAAAACATTGGCACGCTGATTCTGTTATGGATCGAAAAGTGAAAGGGATATTAACGAAAAACCCAAATCTCTCCATTCGAACGGTGGCTCGTAAAATAAGGATGTCGTCTGGTTTTGTCCAAAAATCAAAATTATGTTTGGGACTTAAATCGTATAAACTAAAAACAGTTCCAAATCGCAACGATAAACAGAACTTGGCAGCAAAATCACGGGCTCGACGTTTGTACTGCGAATATTTGACGAAGTTTTCATGCGTTGTTATGGACGATGAAACTTATGTCCTGGAGGATTTCAAGCAGTTTCCAGGGCTGGCTTTTTATTCTGCTATGGCCAGAAATGCTACAGCTGAGCATTTCAGAACGAAGATGGCATCGAAATTTCCCAAAAAATACCTTGTGTGGCAAGCAATTTGCACGAGTGGCAAAAAGAGTAAATCTTTCGTCACCACAGGCACAATCAACAAAGAGATCTATCAGAAAGAGTGTCTGCAGAAGCGATTGCTATACTTCATCAAAGGTCAAACAGAAAAACCTTTGTTCTGGCCCGATTTGGCATCATGCCACTATGCTAAAACTGTGATGGAGTGGTACCAAGCAAATCAAGTGAACATTGTACCAAAAACCTCAAACCCGACAAATTGCCCAGAGCTACGACCAATCGAGAGATATTGGGCTCTGATGAAGCGGAAGTTTTCTGGAAAGAAGCAAGGAATCAAAGACATCAAACACTTCCAGCAAATTTGGACAAAGACGGCTTCTACGATTTCTGAAGGGTCTGTACAAACCCTAATGGACGCAGTTAAGCGCAAAGTTCGAAAATTTTATGCAAATACCGAATAACTATGTTTTGTCTTCACGAATTGTTAAAACACATCCCATGAATCTGAAATAAACAACTACGACGGAAATATAATGCGATATTTATGTTTTATTCGTGTTTTGAGGTGTCCGGATTATTGCGGATACAGACCTTATGTTAGTCCCAAGCAGCATCTGCTGGTTCTCTGTATAATAACAGCTGACCTGCCAAAAACGGAGTAGCAACTTTGAGTGGTCAATGTTGCTCATGCAATATTGTTCAATTGGGCCACAATCAAGATGCTGCAGCCAGTTTCAACAGTTGTGTGTTGCTTGTGTACCCTCTTTTTCTTAGACACAACATGTTTTGAAATGAATTTTTGTGTTTACTTCTCCCGCGGGAATTTTCCATGAAAGCATCTATTAACAGTTTCAAAACAAAGTAATTTGGTTGAGTCATTTCTAACCTCATTCAGCCCACTAATTGTGCTTATTTGTTTACGTTTTGCATGCATATCCCATGAAACGCTGATAACACTGACAAACCATCTGTTGCGAATCTCATTTGTCAATAATCACCCAACGTTATCAAATCGATTGATTTGACAGAAAGACCACCCATGCGTTTTTTTTTTCACACACCTAGGCACCCTTCCGGAACAGCCTACTTCAATTACTGCACTAACTATTGAATTTCACCATTTCTCCTGGTTTATCGCAGGTTTTTATCTGTACATTAGGCCACCGTCTTCTATCGAGATTATCTTATTGTTGAGCAGTATAGAAACATCAGTAAATTTATGAAAATAACTCCATGTATGAGCTTTCGTAAAACCACTACATACATAAAATGGTGAGTAATGAGTGCCATGAACCCTCAGACTAGTGCACACATCTTATAACGGTCATTTTATTAAAATTTAAAAAAATATCTTCTAAATTAACTATAATTTAGAAGAAAAATTAGTAATCATTTAATTCCAACTACCTTTGCTGGAGTCGAGTTATTAGTACGAGACACTGAAGAAGTCTGCACATTGTAGACGAAATACGCGTATCTGTCGAAGATAAGCAAAGGTAGTTGGAATTAAATGGAGATTACTAATTTTTCTTCTAAATTATAGTTACAAGTATTCCATTAAACAGCTCAAACCCTCTAGGATTCATCTTCTAAATTGTTTACTGTTGAAATTTACTTACAACTTGTGAATATTTTGAGCGCAGCTGTAGTTATCGATTAATCTACCTGTAATCCAACATTCAATCAAACTTATCTATTTATGCAGCTCTAATAAGAATCCACCCTGTATTATCATACTCTTTTCTAGATGCAATATTTTTCTATTACGACGTACTAATAATTTTTCTAGTTGAATTATAATAGTCTTATCTTCAAACAATAATTATCATTTAAAATACGAACAACTGGGTCCCATCTTTTGGAAATCCTTTAATATTTCCGATCACATTGAAATCATTGACCTACTAGGACCCTTGTTATTCAAATAGAATACCAAGTACCGAGCGTCTCCATGGCAGCATTTTAGCTGAAACTCGTTCTTCATTTTTTCGAGCCATGATTCGCACGATTTCTCGGAATAGAATGCTAGAAAAATACAGTGCTCCATCCGTTCGCTCTTCCGATAAGCCAACCATTAGCGCACCGATAATGGTCCTACCATCTTGGTCAAAGTCGCACAATGTTTTTCCATTTTTGCGCGATCCTGTTCATCCTCACGCGCTCTCTATCTTGGGCTGGGCGGCGGTGATTTTTGTGCGGTCCGACGTCCGACCGATCTCTGCGTGCTCCATTCATCTTGGCGTATGTTTGCTCGCTCGAATGGAATACTAATGCCGTTGCTGCTTGCCTGCCTTTGCCTACTATGTTCGAATGTATGTAAATTCTGTTTTCGGTTTTTTCGTTTCCACTGATTTCGTACCAGCAGCCGGCGGGCATTCGGTTTGCTGATAAAGTATTTAAATGATTGCTCGCACCCGATCGGCGGATCAGTTTGACGGTTGTAGTGCGAAAGTGAGGATCGACGGAGCAGACGACACAAAGTGATTAGCACTCGTGAGAACACAGTCGGGACTTGAAGTTTGGGAAGAATAAGGAAGCTCTGGAAGGTGTTCCTGGAGGTGGATGGTTTTATTGAGGTGTTAATTTTTTGTTTTCAATAAGCTGAGCTGAGCGCGGTGATTCGGTACATCCAGTGCTAGCAGTGTCTCATTAGTAGAGTGACAAATTCGACGGAGTGGCGAGGAGAAGAGTGCTGCGGAGAAGGGGAACAATGAGATCATTACTGATAATTGCGGCCGTGCTCGTCGCTGGAGGTACGCGAAATTTTTAGTGATTTTAGTTTACTGATAAGTTAATGGGATCATGATTTGTTAGTTTGGTTGATGGCTGTGATGCGTTCACAAATGGTGTTGAGTTGTTTCCGGATGGTGGGATTTTCTGCAACACATTAGTTTGAATGAAGTTTCCTAGATGTGAGCTAGCAAATAATAACGTCGAATTGACCTGCGTGTTTGCGCTTTTCCTGAAGTATGACTAATCTCTTAGCTTGTGGTGGAAAATAATTTCGTTGTTGCGGTGTATGTTGACAAAAGCATAGTTATTTTAAAGAATTTGTTTCCATGAAAATGTCTCAGCAATATCTTAGACAAGGAATGCCACAATTGATACAGTTTGTCGAAACTAATAGAGTTCCAATTTGCCGACGGCTGTCATGTATACTGGATTCTGATTAAAAATCTGAACATTTATTTGATTTGCTCTAAAAATAATAATAATATCTAATGGTATACTTATTTTTTCTTACCTATCTGTGCATTACCCACAAATTACAGTACATAGTGGCAAAGGTTGTTTGTCAGTAAAATAAATGTTAATCATGCTCAAAACTCTTATTTTATTACTAGAAAATTGCATATTGGGATCGAACCTCTGACCTCTTTTTTTCATGATCAGCCGTAGACGTTTCCTAAAAGCTTCACAACTGGCATGCAATGTTTCTTGAGACATATTGTCCCAAATATTGATCAAGAGTTACTTCAAAGATTCAAGAGTTTGACCTTTTGTGCTTCCAATTTTACTGAGCATATTTTTCCATGCAAAGATATCCAAAGGATTGAGATCTGGCTATAAGACAGGCCATTCTTGTGATGATATGAAAAGGAACAAATTTTGAAGACACCGCTTTTGTGTTGTTTTTCATTGATGAGAAGGGACAGAAATTTGTTAATTTGAATGAATTTGAATGAAAACAGAAATTTTCATCTGGAATTAATTTCGAAAAATGGAATAACAAATCTCGATAATTTATTCAAGCGCCCCTAACATGATGGTGATCCTAGTTTTGAGAAGTTTGAGGGATTTAAGCTTGAACCTTAGTTCCATTTTTTGCTACAAAATGCAACAGATGCGTCGTTTTGAGTGAGTTGTCAAGAAGTAATTCTTCAAAACGTGGTCGATTTAGTAATTAGTATTGGTTTTCAAAAATGACTCGATGAAAAATAGAAGATGCTTGACGCTTGCTGAAATTTTCCATTACTCTCGACCCATTTTGGAACCGCCACACAGCCAACCTTTATTTAGGAACGTCTGCTAAGACGTCCAAAAAGACCGTGGCCAGCACCGGTGCTGATCTTTAAATAGAATGAATCAGTGAACTGGTACATTGAAGATTTAGAGCTACTCCCAAGTTCCATCTATGTGGTTTTCTGTGCAATTACACTAGTTGTTCTGTTCAGTAACGGAAAAGTAACTACAGAACGCGAGATCGTTTTTTAATAAAAAAAAATCGAAAACTAGTTATTTCACGTGGGGTAGCCCGAACACGCCTCGGTGTAGCAAATTCGAACTTGGCCATTCAATTGCCTGTTTTTGTATTCCCACATGATTGGATCGTATGGGCCATAGTTTGCAGCACGAGTTCCAAGCTGCAGAAAATTTCTTGTTCGCAGAAGCGCAGATGAAGAGTTCGGCCAGAATTACTGGAGAGTCCATTTCACCAAGCAGCACTTTAGCTGCGAAAACTGCTTGCATGACTGTATGGCTATGCTCCAATGTTTCCATTCCCATGAGTGAGCAACGATCCTGGCATGCTGGAAGGTTGGCAGGATCATTCCACGGCAGATGACGCAGAGCATAACGAACAAATTGTGTTTGGACTGCTTCAATCCTCATAATCCAGATTAATTGACACGGACACCAAACAAAGCCTCCAAATTTCCGGGTAGAGAGAGCAGTACAGTGCTTTTAGACAGATGGGATCACGAAACTCTTCGGAGATCTTATACATGAAACCCAGCTGTCTGATGGCTTTGGTAATCATATCCGTGTAGTGTTGTCTAAATGTCAAACCGGAGTCAAGCGTGATTCCAAGGTCACGACCAGTATCAACTTTCTGCAGAGGTTGATTGTTTATTATGTAATCAAATGCAATTGGGTTCAATATTCGATGGAATGTGATAATGAAGCATTTGTTAACACTCAGAGTGAGAAAATTCCTAGAGTACCACTCTTAAAAGCTACTGATCAAGTGCTGTAGTCGTAAGCAACCACATACATTTTCACGTCGTCTGCATAGAACAACCTGCAGTTGGGTGGAAGTACCAGTCCAACCTCGATGATGAAAATTGAGAACAGCAGTAGTCCCAAATTACTTCCTTGAGGTACGCCCGACATATTACTAAAGTAGCTCGAATGAACTGAGCCGATCTTCACACAGAATGCCCTGTCCGTTAGGTAAGATTTAAACCAACGAACTAAGTTATTTGATACACCAAGTTTGCCAAAATTTGCCAAAAGTATAGCATGGACAACCCGGTCAAAAGCAGCCTTGAGATCCGTGTAAACAATGTCGACTTGAGATCCAGCTACCAAATTCCGGAGACACGAGGAAACGAAAGGTGCGAGATTGGTTGAGATCGATCTTCTGGGGTGAAATCCATGTTGTTCATAAGGGATGTAGTGTCTGCAAGTAGCAAATAACAAGTCGTTGACGATGATCTCGAAGACTTTTGAGCAGGCACAGAGCGATGTGATTCCTCGATAATTTTCGGCATTTTGTTCAACTCCTTTTTTGAAAATCGGGAACATAAACGCAGATTTCCAACGGGTTGTATATTTTCCCTGGCAAGATATTGAGAAGCTTCAAAAGAGGAATCGTAAACACTACAGAGCAATTCTTGAAAAAACATGAAGGAACTACGTCAGATCCTGCCACGTTTGAGAGTTTCAGCTTTTGGATTGCGGATTCAACGAGGTCCAATGTAATCGCAGGAATATTGAAGTCGAATGCGTCTTTGGGAGTATCTCTGAGTGCTTTGCTGACTTGCTCCAATGCTGGCAAGGTGTTATTGAATACATTTTTGAAGTGCTCAGAAAGGAGATCACATTTATTCACTGGTGTGCTGGCGATTCTGTCGCCTAGATGAATTTCAACCGGTAGCCCATTAACATTCCTTTTTATGTTCACAAATGACCTGAACAACTTCGAGTTGCGCTGAATGTTAGATTGGATTTGTTTTGAATAATTCTTGTAAAGAAGACGATTGTACATTCGGTAATAGTACTAGCTTTCGAGAAACATGATACATTCAACGTGATTAAGGCGAATTATACATGACCGAATCACAATAATCGGATGCGTTCCTGAGATATATCTGGAACTAGTGGACCGATTCCAAAAACATTCTGAAGAGTTCAAAGGAAACACAATGCAATGGCGTTTATGTCATGCACATGCACATATACATACACATACATTTTGCGTAGTCGTAGTAGAGTGCTATTTGACACTTGGTCTTGTGGTCCGATTTACGATACCCTTCTTTGCATGAAGGATTAAAAAGCCTCGAAGTATTGTAAAATTTTCTTTATACGTTCTGTTCAGTTTCTTATTTGTTTTGTTCATGAAGAGCTGCTACACATGTGTATTTTATATATTTCTTATCTCTATATTTACCTTATATTTATATTTATATCTATATATTTATATATATATATATATATATATATATATATATATATATATATATATATATATATATATATATATATATATATATATATATATATATATATATATATATATATATATATATATATATATATATATATATATATATATATATATATCTATATATATATATATATATATTTATATCTTTATATTTACCTTATATTTATATCACGATGTAATACAAGATTACATTTCAAATTTCTTGACATATTGGTTGCTGTCCCTTGTGGTAACAACCATACTTACATGTTATACACAGAAAAAAAAATGAACATTAGCTGTAGCGTATTCCAAAATATCAACCAAAACTGTATCATGTTATCATATATCTCGCGTAAATATGAGCGAATGACCTTGCACATAAAGGGTGTCCCACATCAAATTGCATCACAGAAAAAACGCTGTAGAAAATTACCCATTGGGTATTTTCTCTTGAAAATTTGGGTAGAAGTAGTTTAGAGTGTTTCTATTGTTGTATTTTTATCGCTGTTAGTTTTTTGAAAATCGGAAAAATTGGCGTCACCCGGAAAGCAACGTCGTGAATTGATTTTCCGCAAGTACCTGGAAAATCCTCAACTCTCTCATGGGTATATCCGAAAACAACTCGGAATCGTGCAGTCAACGGAGAGTCAATGTAACTACAAAACTCTGATCATCGAACGGATGGAGAAATGCGGTCAGAATGGATGTTCCTTTAGCAATCAGGATCACAAGCGTGTAGTGAATGCATTTAAATGGAATTCCAATGCTTCGGCTAGAAATGTGGCAAAAAGTTGAACCTGTCCAAGCCTTTCGTTCAGAGAGCCAAGTACCGGGAAGGGCTGCATACGTACAAAGTGCAGAAGGCTGCAAATCGAGACGAACGGCAAAATATGGTGGAAAAGTCACGTGTCAAATCGAGACGAACGGCAAAATACGTCCGGAATCTGTACACCCAGATGCTTACGAAGCCCCATTGTCTCATCATGGATGATGAGACTTACGTCACGGCGAACTTCCGGCAGCTTCCAGGGCTTCACCGCCCAGCACTAGTTAGGTGTCCCGGAGGAAGTAAGGATGCAAAAACTTTCCAAGTTTGATTTGGCAAGCAATCTGCTCATGTGACAAACTGAGTGCGCCGTTCGTGACTAGTGGGACTGTAAATAGGAAGATCTTCCTCAAGGAGTGTCTACAAAAGCGTCTGCTTTCTTTGTTGAAGCAACACGGGGGCCCTACGATCATCTGGCCGAATTTAGCGTCATGCCACTATTCAAATGTTGTCCTGGAGTGCTACGAAGCCAACGGGTTCACTTTCGTACCCAAGGACGTGAGCCCCTTCAATGCACCGGAACTAAGGCCCGTCGAAAAATACTAGACTATTATAAAACAGGCAATACAGAAGCATCCCAAGGAGATCAAAAATGAGGAAGACATGAACAAAAAATGGGTTTCCATACAGAAGCAGCTGCAGCCAGATGTTGTACAAAACCTATTGTGTAGAGTTAAGCGTAAGGTGTAAGCGTACGGTTGTGGTATTGTAGTTTAATAAAATAAATATGTCAAACGCTCACTAATAGGTTATGTTTTATTGTCTTAAAGTTTGATTTTTTGATCAAAGCAACGATGGATCGAGTGATGTGTGTCTTCCAAGTATCAGGGACACTCTCGAATTCCTTCGAATCTCGGAGAGGGTTACGCAAGGTGGTGGATTGTCGTGTTTGTTGTTTAACATTGCATTAGAAGGTGTGATTCGAAGAGCTGGGATAGACACGAGTGGCATGATCTTCAGGACGTCTGCTCAACTATTTGGCTTCGCCGACGACGTTGATATCGTAGCACGTAACTTTGAGATGATGGCGGAAACGTATATCAAACTTTAGGCTGAAGCTGGTAGGATTGGGCTTGTGATTAATGCGTTGAAAACAAAATACATGAAGGGAAGACAATCTTAGCCTCCTACCACGAGTTAAGATCGACGGTGATGAAATCGATGCAGACGAATTCGTGTATCTGGGCTCATTGGTGACCGCCGATAACGACACCAGCAGAGAGATACAAATACGCATTATGACTGGCAATTGTGCCTACTTTGGACTCCGAAGGACGCTAAGATCGAACAAAGTTCGCCGAGCCACAAAGTTGACCATCTACAAGATATTAATTTGACCGGTAGTTCTCTACGGCCACGAAACATGGACATTCCTAGTGTAGGACTAACGCGCGATTGGTGTCTTTGAATAGAAGGTGCTGCGTACGATCAACGGTGGAGTGCAGATGGAAGACGGAACGTGGAGGAGGCGGATGAACCACGAATTGCATCAGTTGCTGGGAGAACCTCCCATCGTACATATCGCTAAAATTGGCCGACTACGATGGGCTGGGCATGTCGTAAGAAAGTCGGACGACAGCCTTGTTAAAATGGTTCTTGAAAACAAACCAACGGGTACATGAAGACGAGGTGCGCAACGAGCAAGGGGGATCGATCAAGTAGAAGGCGACCTGCGGACACTCGGCAGACAGCGAGGCTGGCGAGGAACAGCCATGGACCGATTACAATGGAGATAAATTCTGTGTACAGCTTGGTCTAATCGCTAAATGTGAAACTACTTGACGTATAGAAATGGCGAGTTTCAGTTGAAACATATTAGAAGCCATACTAGTCGTTGCTTGAGTGTTCGCGCTTGAAGAGGTTTTTTATCAGTACTACAAAAACCTGTTAAAGGATTTATAAACATACGCTCTTCAGAAGCTCAGTAGTTAGTCATACAAATCGACATCACCATTAGCTTAAGGATAGAATAATCGAACCTTACTGGTGAAATGCTTCGTTTGCAAACGCCTGTCCATGATACTGAATTCAGGTTTGGCTTGCAAGAATTCTTTTTTATATTTCCACTTTTTTCCGGCAAAGCCAGTCAACTAGAGCTTATCGATAGTCCACTTTGATGATAGCCTTGTTTTTGTGCATTTTTCTATCACACTGGAATAATAAAGGACTTAAAAGTATTCATTTTTTGAGATGAAAAAGTAAGCATTGTCTGACGTAAGGAGGATGTTAATTGAAATGTACAGTCAGGAAATTATTCGTACGAGTTTCATACGATCAGAACTAAGAACCACAAAGCAAGCGTCTAAGACTCATTCCATACGAAATCGTATGAAATGATATTATTGATCGAGAAAAACATGCCTCTTATACACTTTCAATTGACATTTCTTATCAAGCGTGTATAGTTTCGTGGAATTGTGGCTCGGCTCTGGGTCCCGAGGTTCATGGTTCGAATCCCGAAATCAACTTATTTTTCTGTAAGGAAAATTTTCATAAGATCGTCTCATGAACTTGTTTCCATTAGAGAATCGTATGACATTTGCAATAATATACTCTGGCAAATTGGCATACGATATTCCTATGAACTCCTCTCGATTTTTTCGCTCAGTGTAGAGAATGTAGTCGAAAAATCACTACCTCAGAGTTACCGTGTGTTCAACTGTTCCACAAGAATATACATAACATTACACGACGGTATAAAATTCAGCTGCGACTTGTAAAGTGTAAAGTAATTTTTACATCAAAGTGAGTCATTCGTTTCGCACATAATTTTACACCATCTACCGCGTTCCCTTTATGTGCATAACGTTTGCATAAAAAAAATGGACAAAAATTGCCGACTTTTCAAGAGTTTACCTTCACCTGCACTGAAGAAACTACCCATGCAGTATCAATCATAGTAACCCATGAGTCAGCAGACAAAATTTGACAGCTCTATCAGTCCAAAAGTCATGTAAATTTCGGTGCCCTAAGACCGACACATACAGCTGCCTTACCGTTAATTGCAACGTCTTTTAATTGCACGGTGTTGAAATAAAAAAGCAATTAACTGTCATATGCAAACGTCCAGCAGCATTCTGCTCAAGGGGTTCACGAGTTTTTGAAAGCCGATTTGACAGCTGTTAAATGTTGTAATGTAGTTTTACTTTCGAAAACTGGTTCAACATTACCAAGTCTATTTAAACCAGTTTATAAATAAATAAATCCGAGGAGAATTCGCTACGGATAGCAACTGAATAACATTTCAATTTGTTTGCTGATTCGCGGCAGCCGTTTGCAATAAAGGCTCTGAATTCATCAATTCCTTGGGTTAACGTTCATTTTTGTGCAAGTCTCAAAAATACAAAAACAAAAGCAAAATTATGTTAGCATTATTTGGAATTTGATGAAAATAAAAATTAAGAACTCATGGAGAAGAAAATTAAATAAATATATAAATAATGTAATACAAATTTACATAGGCCCCTGTAATATATTTCAATTTTTTTGGCTTCATCCCGTTTTAACCTGTTGCGAATCATTCGCCAATCTGTGTCGTTCACAGCCTCAAGTTCAAGTAAGTTGAGGCAAGGAACTGCCTAAACCTCGCCATCGATTAACGTAAAATACACTCGTTCGAAATCCCCACCATTAAAGCGTTCTGATCGTTTATTTTTTCAAAAAAATAAGCCAACTGCTTTGAATTCAAATGTTCCAGTCCCCGATGGAAAACGAATCCAGATAACTTCGCAAATTGCGCAAATTTCGATTTCAATTACAACGGTCAGTTGGATGACATTTGTCATCCGTACTGCGAAGGAATCAAAGCGCTCCAAGGCATCCCGCCGCTATGTAGTCGGCAAAGGTCAAGTTCACGAACCAATTACTGGCTTCCAATTGATGGCGAACTTGACTTGTGTTGCTTCGATTATAGGGTTTTCTTCGCTTCATCCACGCCACGCTGCGCTGTCTTTTATTATACACACATATGTGCTCACACATAGTAGCCCGTTTGTTTTTCATTTGGGTCATCGCATTCGTATGACTTTTCGAATGTTTCGCTTGCCGGGTGTGAAGAGCAGTATATGCTAATGTTGGTAGCTTATCACCTTATCGGCGTTGTTGAGCGTTGTTGATGAGCGACTTCATGTGGAGGAAGCCGGGACTGATGACGACTGTATACAAACTTCCAATCTATCACCGTCGCCGCGCGTCGTTCCTGGCACATGCAAACACTTTAGGAAATAGATTTTCACTTTTGCTTTCGGCAACGGACCCGATCATGCTAACGTTCGAAGCCTTGTGTTTCTAGCGATTATGGTTGTGGTTGATAAGCGATTAATGGTTTCAACCAGGAGGAGCTTTGATGGCCCTGAAGTTTGCTGTTATTCTGAATCAATCCATTTGCATTATTTTTTTTTCGTTTGTTTCAGCACTGGCATTGGAGGCCGGCCAAAAATGTGAACCGGGAAGCACGTTCAAAATGGACTGTAACACATGCCGTTGCTCGACGGATGGAAAGATTATGTCATGCACGAGGAAGTTTTGCGTCCCAGAGGAACAGGGGGATGATCCCAAGGTGCAATCGGCAGTAGCTGAGGAATTGTCCAACGGGCAGCAGGATTTGATGGCTGAAAAGGAGGAAGAGCACGTGCATACAAACGGACAGGTGTGCACTCCGAATGAGGTTAAGATGGAGGTAAGTTTCTTGTGGGAATCGCTCTTGGATTTGGCTTTTTTAATTTGATCGAACTGGTAGTTTTTATTTTATATCTGTATGGCTGAGACATTGTATTAGAAGAGCAACTGGCATAGCTACAGATGTGTATGAACTAGCGCAACCTAGCGTCCACATTCCAAATCTTTGATTTCGAATGGGGTTAACTGAGCTAGGAGGTAGATGGAGATGTTCGCTCATCACCATGAGGTACCAAGAGTGAACAGTAATGTTTTCTAGAAATAAAAAAAGGCGAGAAACTGTTGAATAGATCCCATAAAAATCCACCGATCGATCGATTTTGCAAGTTTAAGGAGAACTATTGATCCGTTCATGGAACATTTGTAATACATTTATGGGGAATCCGAACAATTTTGTCGATCATTCCCTAGGTATATAGGGTGTTCAATAATTTCGAATAGAACTTTTTACCGTTGTGTAGGTGTGCACCATGTGCATTCTGTATATTAGTACTGGTGGCAACTTTAGCTTCATAAGGGAAAGGGCTCTAATGTAGGTCTATGGATATAGAACTCGGCCTATACATACAATTTGCCTGTCCTTGAATGTTTCCCATATTGATATGTCAACGAAGCAATGTTACGGTATATTTATCACTATAAGGATAGAAAAGGTGGAAACATATTTACCTCCAGCTTTAAGCATAGGTCGAATTCTAGATACTTAGACCCACATTAGACCACATTCCCCTGAATAGGCTAACCGACGCGCATGGTGTCGACTTGCTGTCATTTGTTGACAGTTTACCGCGCACGATGATGGTGTACAGCAATTCCATACCAAAAAGATACCGTAGATCATAAAATTTCACAATTCTTGGTAAGTTTGTTCCTTGGCGAAAAATATATGATTCCAATTTTTCGTTTTATCATTGGTGCTATCCATTTTGAGGCGGTCAAAAAAAAAAAAAATAATTAGAAAATGTATATTTGTCGAGCAATTATAACTTTTGAACCACTGAATCGATTTAAATTTTTTTGTGATGAACGGAAACAAAAAATAATGAGTTATAGGGTAAGGAGATGTAACGTTAGCCTTCATTTCGCCTATGTACCAAATGTGTCATTATTTAGCGATAATCAACAAAATCATGTTGCTATTAGGATGACCGATGTAATCCGAAGCAATTGAGCCAATATTAATCAACTTATAGTTGATCACTTCCGCGCAATTTTCGATTTCTTGAACTTCTGGGGCATCATGATTTCACTGGTTAAGCTGAACAGATGATCTTCACGATCTTCAAGTGATCTAAATTTGGCTTAATTGAATGGATAAAGCAAGAAATGCAGTCTGGATGTGCAGAAAATAGTTACACGGTACAAACTAACTGTTCATATAGCTAAAATAACAATGATTTTACAAGAAAATCGTAGGCCAAATGTTGGGAACATGTTTTTTTGTATGTTTTCAACTACAACAGGCATCAATAACGTGGTAAAAATGTTGTTATTGGTAAAATTTCAAGTGGAAATGCATGAATTTGCAATTGTTTATATTCAAGAAGTTCATCTTAATGCAAACCGAAGTAACAAAATCATTGTAGAGTGCATTATAATGTTTTCTTTCTTGAATGACTGTTGAATCATATATGAACATCGCTTAAGTGTTTCGGAGCAGTTTAATTTGAACTCTTTTTGTAAAATTTTATGTTGAGTAAAGCGAATACAGCTGAAAATACCTCAATTCACAAATTGAGAATAAAAACCATACAAAGACTGTATTTAGTAATAAATCCATCGAATGGGACGAAGTTGCACCCACAAATAGACCTGATTTGGTGCTTATAGACTGACATTAAATCCATATCCCTCAAATGTTTCTGACTTTATTAAAAAAGTTGTGTAACTCTTCATGATACATACTATAAAATGTCTTATCAAACCTATCATAGCAAGTGTATAACTAGATGAATCCTGGTTACACTTTATTTTAATTTTATTTATCACTAAAATTTTCTTGTAAATTTCAATTCAGAAAATTCAAAATTCAATTGATTTTTTCCATAATGTGCACTCCTTTATTTTACCCCCTTTACAAAAGAAGGGTATACAAATCGCTTAGAAAATCTATTTTTGATCCAAGGTTCGAAGGGCCGACTGTTAAATACCATTCGATTCAGCTTATGAAGATCGCAATTTGCAATGACAACAATAACTGAGATTTACCACTAAAAAAATGCGAAGTGTCAATGCATTTTTCCAAGGAGTCAGAACGTAGGATCGATTCGGGCATCTCGGGCCTTGAATTAGCAGACGGGTTCCCAAGCAATCTATGTTTTTTCTTTGTCAAAATGTATGGTAAAAATCGCGTCACTCTAAAACGAAAGGGATACACAACCCCTCAGATATTCTGGATGATCCGGAAGACTATGCAGTGGCAAGTCGAAATCACAAAAGGGGTAACCACTTACCCTTATTCCCTGGAAGAACTAGAAATACGTATCCGGATGAGGCCATTGTCGTCCTGTCAACTTGATAAAATCACCATTGCACTTAATTTTGAGTTCTTATGTTATTTGATGTGTCGCATGATGGGGTTTTGATCCAAATACGAATCTGGCCACGCTCCTGGGAGTAGCCGGAATATCAACCCGGATATTGTCAAAGTGGATATGGATTTTTAATATCATCACCAGTCGACTAATTTTCGTATTCTTATATAATTTGGGGCGTCACAAGATGGGTTTTGATCAAAGTCATAAATTGGCCACTTCCCCTAGAATATCTCGGAAGCCAGACAACCAATTTCAATAAAAGTTGTATAGTTGTTGCAAAATTGAAAATATCCCCAGTACCTTTCATTTGGAGGTTGTTTCATTCAAATCGGTTTAGTAGTTGCTTGGGGAACTGAGTAAGAAATATCGTTCCACACATACACTAGACAAATACATAGATAGACACATACAGGTATGTTCAGTTCATCGAGCTGGGTTCATTGTATAGATCAATCTGCACCTCCCCCAGGCCTTGGAAAAGTCGGTTTTATATATACATAAACGTACACTTCTTTGTATGAAGGGTAAAACCGTGGTAACCTAGTGCGAGATTTGTGTATTTACCAATCTCACGGGTTTTTCTGACATTCCAGGACTCTGGCCTCTTGGAACTGTATTTGCGCAAGATGAAACCAAATTTTTTGGAAAGCTCACAAAAATTCTTAAAATAAGCCTTTTGTGGTATATGTGCGCATGTGTGTTCACATTTGAAAATTTAGTCGAAGTTTTTTTTCCCATTATCCATACAAAAAACCACGACCATGACACAAATGAATGTTTGTTTGTTAGTGACGCTAAAACTCGAGAACGGCTGAACCAATCTTGATTTTTCATGCTTTGGAACTGGAAAAAAACGACTTCAGTATTCTAACATAATACATCAATTAAAATGGGCAAATGATCACAGATTATCAATAATATGAAATGACTGCCGATTGTCATACTTTCTGAAGCCAAAATTGAAAATATCCAAGTTCTCCCGTATGAAAATTGACTGCCCCTTTCAGATTGACTAAAACAATGAAGACATTAATGCAATAAAAAAAAAGCGATATTCATATAGAATACCGATTTATTGTGTGAATCGATTTTAAAGATATTGCAAGCAATAAATTAACATTAGACGGAACGAAGTCCGGGCAGCTAGTACTTTATAATATTGTAGAGAGCACAATTTTCATCCAATCTTCATAAAATTTTGCAAAAAGAAACTTTAAATGGTGTACAAAATAAAAAAACATATTTTTTGTAAAATGAGGAAGTTGATTTAGCTTTTTTTTATTTGATTCAGTAATAAATTCATTTATTACTTCCTAGAAAAAAATAACGGACACCGCACGCACTACAGGGTCACTCGCAATAGATACGTTTGCGTTCCGTTGACGTAAATTTGACAGAAAACTTATGGGAAAACTTTCACATAACACAAATTCACAGAAAAAACCCATCCGCAACGTTTCAATTATGGGTCAGCCATACAACTCCGTTCCGGAGTCACCACTAGAAAAGCCTAGCCTCGGCATCGTAGAAAAGTCAAGCCTTCAGAAATCAAGCATAGGCCGAAAATACCCGAAGGTTGACGTTTGAGGATCTCACTCTTGGTTCATCTGGTCTTTATACGAGTTTCGAAGCTGAGCGGGGAAGTTCATTCGCGCTTCAGTTAATAACTGAAAAAATACACTACTCGCAAGTTCAAGCACTAGGTGGCAAATCATGAAGCTGCATCAAGCTCACTCACTCGCCAAGCCTACAAATGAGTGTAGGGGGGTTAGTTTTTTTTATATATTTGCTTGTATGTTGTGGAAATAACGTGTTAAAGGATGGGATATTAAGGTCTTGTGGTGGAGCCAACAAGTAAAAACATGGAAACAACGGCTACAGGACCGTATGAGATCCGGGCGGTCGCGTTCGGCGAGGACGCCAGCAGCCATCAAGGTGGAGAGGGAGCGGGTTCGTCGAAAAATCAACCGCTTGATCCGGAAGACTGCTTCTGAGTTGGTTGTGTCAATAGGGACTGCCCAGACCAACGAAGGACGTGGGATAAAAGCCGTACAAAAAACGCAAGATTCACGAGGAATAGAGGCTAAAACGGAGAAGAGACTGGATGGAACCAAACTGATACTTTTGCGGCACGCAGGTCAGGAGTTCGTGTTTTCTGATGAGAAACTCAATGTTTTGCAACAGCCGCACAATATCCAAAATGATTGGCTGTGGGCGCCGATGTTGGCGAGCATCCCCCCTTCCAACATAAACATCCTGCGATTATAAAGCGCCGCGTCGGTGATGATTTGGAAAGCCGAATCCAGGCATGGGATGCTCCCACAGGTGTTTATCGAGAAAAACGTGAAAATCTACCCGCGTACACCATTATCCCTTTTATTCTCTAGCACATCCATGTTTGATATTGTTAATGTCCTGAATTAGGAGCTGGAAATAAAACTTAACACTAAAGCGAGGTGCGATGGCATAAAACTTGTATTTGTACTTCTGACAAACTTTGAAGAATTTTAAATGTTTACGAAGTAAATTTTCACTCCCATATAAGAGTTAAAAACACCCACCTCGAAACTAAATGAAGCTGTTTCAAGGAGGATACTTTTAGTTCACATTGTATTATTTTAAATCGCCCATCTTATTGACACCTTCATATAGCTGCCTTGTAGAGTAAATACAGACGTAGTCAGGGGTAAGTCGCTTAGAACAGTGTTCCAGCCACAATGTCTTACTTCAATTTTCAATCCATACCACATGTGTGGCACACCGAGGAACGCTTTTGACAGTTGACCTTTTAGAAAATAAACAGCAACCTTGCCAATATGCGTTGTTGTTGGTGACATTGTGTTCACTTTGTTTGTTTCGTCACGTCAATGTAGCGAGTGTTTTGTTTGTGTAATTCGCATTTGAAATCTTTCAAAAAAACTAATTCACGTTAATCGATGAGATAAGCAATTAAGTATATTAGCAATTTCCGACCAATAATTGTAGCTTTGATTAAAGGCATATTTTTGGAACAAATTTGAAGCTGAGTATGGTACGATCAAGCTCTACTTCCGGAACAAAAAAAAACAAAACCTCTGTAGCCATTCCTTGACTCAACCAACCATCTAGGTCATTCTGCAAATGGAAGGAGCCATGCGGTTCTTGACCTTAGACCGGGTTGCACTGGGAGTTCCGTTGGACTTATGACTAACAGGATTCCGCCTCACGAACTGCTTTTGTTACCTTTACGGAGGATTGAGATTGTGTATCGATCAGCCCTCAAAATTTCACCTTCACCTCTTATCGACTGCAGAAAAATCAAATTGTGAACTACTCAGCTTCATTCTTTCATCCTTCCACTGCCCTTGGGTGCTCGGAAGGAAATCGTTATGAGCAAATTTATTCCACTGAATTTATTCAACCCGAGTTCCGATTAGAATCAAACACATGAATAATGTCCTATCCACTATTACCACTTTCTAAACTTGGAAAGCCCGCTTTCTCATTTAGAAATTTAAAATTTATATACTCAAATTAGTAGAAGCGATCCGCTTTAGTGCTTTGCTGCTTGTTGTTTTCTGCATTGTTTATTTCTTGTAGAAACCAAAACAAATGTCTGGTTGCCAGGAACAACAAAGGACTGTCAAGACTGTTTAAACATCGGCACCTCCGGCACCTTACGCTTGTATGCACACTAAAATAAATAGCACAGGAGAAAAGTGTGTTCAGCGACTCACCCCTTGGACGTAGTACTACGTGAAAAAACAAAAAAAACCTTCCACTTTTGACACTATGTTTATAACAATCCAAGCAGTTGCTTATAACTCGATAGTTTCTCACACTGCCACAAATTTACAAAGGATTTTGTTCAAGATGATACAAAACCCTCTGAAATTTTGTGGTTGTGTGTGAGTTTTCATTCGTTTTTGATTTAAACCAACATCTAAATTCAAAACCCCCTCTTTTCCAGGACTGCAATCGCTGCAAGTGCGCAGCCAACGGCATCGGATGGTTCTGTACGCGCAAGGTCTGTCCCCCGCGGGAAAAACGCTCAACGGATGCCGTGCAGCCAGCAGCCCATCAGTGCACCCCGGGAACGTCGTTCAAGAGTGCCGATGGATGCAATGATTGCGTCTGTGGTCCCTCCGGAATCGCTGCTTGCACGATGAAATTCTGCTTCTTCAATCCCAAAACGAAGCGCGACGTCACCGACCAGCTGGCACCGAAAACCGAATGCGTACCGGGAACATCGTTCAAGAGTTCCGATGGATGCAACAACTGTTTCTGTACGAAGGACGGAGTCGCAGCCTGCACCATGATGTTCTGCTACTTCGACAAGCCATCGACCAAATCGAAGCGTGCAGCAATGGTTCCGGAGAAGCAATGCGAGCCTGGCACCAACTTCAAGCACACCGACGGATGCAACGACTGCTTTTGTACGGAGACCGGTGTTGCCGCTTGTACGGCTAAATTTTGCTTTGTAAACCCCAGAACGAAACGTCAAGTATCCAAGGGTCAAAAGGAATGTGTCCCGGGAACTTCATTCAAGAGCGCTGACGGCTGCAACGATTGTTTCTGTGCTGACAATGGTATGGCTGCTTGTACGATGAAGTTCTGTTTCTTTGAAGACCCCGTTGCTACGCGGCAGAAGCGTGCCGTTAATAATGATGTAGAAAAATGCACTCCGGGAACGCAGTTCTTGGACAAAGACGGATGCAACACGTGCTTCTGCACGGAAACTGGCCATGCGGCGTGTACGGAGAAGCTGTGCTTGGACAATCCGCGCTCCAAACGATCGGATAACGCTGAACTGCCCATGTCGGAACTTGCCCCCGGTACCCCTGGCTTTTCGTGCAATCCAGGCAAGAGCTTCAAGTATCAATGCAATACTTGCCGGTGCGACACGAGCGGACAAACGGCAGCATGTACGTTCAAATTTTGTTTGCCGGGAGAGTACTGAGTGTGAGACGCCATAAATCCAGTACGTTAAGATGATTTATTACCATTTCTGTTAAGATTGTGTGCAGTTTGTAAAAAGCTAGAATGAAGCTCTCTAGGAGAGGGGACACCCAATAAAGTTTAGTTTCGTTACAATCCTCAGTTCATAACTATTCATGGTGTTGTTTCTGAATGCGTTTTATTATTTCGGGTTTTCCCATTCGTTCGTGCCGTGTGACTTATTGCATTGTTTTCAGTTTGGCAGCGTTCTCTTGTAAAGTGGAGCGGAAAGCAGATTAGACAAGCAAAAAGTTGAAGGAAAGTTGTCCGTTTATTTGTTTGTCACCGATTCTGGGAAGATATAACGTTGCAGCAGTGTAAAGCAGATGGCTCAATTCCGGTTTTGATATACATTCAAAAGAGTAAACACCGAGTGTAGAAATTCTATTATATCAGTTCAGGTGTTTTTCAGCTGTTCTTTGAAAGGGAGTATGTAAATTAGCTAAACAAAAAAGAGGAGTTTTTCCTACAGTTATGCAGTTCGATGATGAGAAGAAAAAAGAAAAGTGCCACTCTGGTGAAAGGTTGGTGATCTCATTTAACCTCTGGCTGATGTATTGTAGAAAAATAACAAAGACATGCAGCCCTTGATCCACAAGGTTGAATCAATTAGGTATTGGATTTATTGAGGTTGGATTTCTTGTGGTGTAAAAAATATCCTATAATAATGACATTGCATTGTTGTAGTGTGTTGATGTTAGAGAAGACTTTTAGGATAGATTGTTCTAGTTAAGGTGTCTCCATCTTTCATCTCCATCTCGATAAGGTATCTCCATCTTTTATAATTTGTTTTTGCAAAGAACATGATGCTGCATTTGAATATTTTTTTTAAATAGCGTTTTATTAGCGGGGGTTTCTCAAAACATTGCAATTTACTTCAGTATCCATTTTTTCATAGTCAATGCCATGAAATTGACTTTGACAATTTCGAACTTCTCAAAACATATTTCTTGCTTTTGTGGTGCCTACTAAAGGGTGTACCGTTTATAACTCGCACACTCTCAAATTGCTCCAACTTTTTCGGTTTTCGGTTCGACTGTTCATCGGAAGAGAAGATCTGGAACAAAAGCCATCAGGTCAACGAGAACGATCACAAACGCGTGGTTGAGGACTTTAAACGGAAACCGAACGCTTCAGTTCGAGTTGTGGCTAAAAAGTTGCATTTGACCAAGACTTTGTAGCATGTGGGTCAAATAGCTTGCTTAATGAAATAGCTTTTTCTCTTCAAGGAATAATCCATTGTAAATAAATTGTAAATAGTAGATATAAAAATCCTTCAATATTATCCCTAGTATTAATTTACGGTAAGGTTGTTGTGCTTCACGGCTGTTCGCTTATATATTCACTATTGTATGCTATCAACTGTTCCATGAAACAAGATGAACATTTATATAGCTGATTCACTACCGCATATATATCCGAAATCTCTGCATGCAATTTATTCATCCGGCCGATTCATTAGTCTGATTCACGAACTTTGACGACCACCGACGTTAACTTCGGCAAATTCAGTTGACCGAATGGGAAAAGAGATAGCCAGACCTGGCATCTATGAAAAAAGGAGATGGCAGTCGTCACCGGTTACGAATGTAACATTTTAGGATCAGGTTCATAAGGTCGT
Source organism: Aedes japonicus (assembly GCA_034211315.2). Classification (NCBI taxonomy): domain Eukaryota; kingdom Metazoa; phylum Arthropoda; class Insecta; order Diptera; family Culicidae; genus Aedes; species Aedes japonicus. The sequence continues at coordinate 16,775 of JASCZW010000681.1, read as the reverse complement.
TGTACTTTTTTGAGGTTCAACAACCTCTGGTCACTGAACCATGACTACCCACTCGCAACCTATCTGAGGATTACAAGAGCTACACGCTTAGCAATTTGATCTGGACCGTGGATAGAACGTGGAGTGCGAGCTAGTTGTTCCGTGTGGTCACGAATCCATTGTGGTACGTTAAATGACGATAGAGAAGTCTCTAGGTGTTTAGATTTACGTTGGTTTTCCCTTCTTATGCTAGTTAGGTAGTTATTGGAGGTGCGGTGATACAGTCGTGTGCAAGTGTTTTCCGTTAAGAAAGAAGGTAGTTTGTTTAGGTGTGTCCTTAAAATTGTGTGTATTTATAAGTCTCCGAACAGCCGTTTGACGGCTGGCTTATGAAAATTCAGAGCGAGTCTCGAACCAACGCTATAGCGCCACCACGCAGCCGACACGGAGTTATTCCGAATCGCGGAGGGGGACTGCACCGCCTATCTTGCGTTCCGCGGGAAATCCGATTCCGTCGTCACCATTTTGTCGTCGACGAGCCAAGGACGAAGCGCAGCCATTCCGTCTGACATTGTCTGGTGAGACAGCACCGTCGTTCAGTCGGCCGCCATTGACCGGTGCGACCTATCTCGCGCTGCAACCGCAAACGCCATTCGCCGGTAGGGACCGGTAAAGCAGAACGGTACCGTAAGTACATGCGCATGTGAGAAAATTGAGACACACACGAAATACAAGTTAGACTAGTTAGAAGCCAGAAATCCGCACACGCCAGAAGACAGGACTAGAAGGGAAGCGAAAGGGTAAACCCTGAAACTAAAATCAACCTAGGTTAAACATAAATTCCGAACTAAAATAAACGTGATCTTGTAAGTTATCTGTACCTAAAAAAGGGTGTTCCGGCGGTCCGCCATGTTATTCGTGAATTTTAGGCACTAAGATTTTTCCCGTCGTTCGATTAGTTTTACGTTCGATTAGTTATTCTTTTCCGTTGTTTTCTCCAAGTCTGAACTGCTTGGGAATCTCAGTCCCTCCATTCACGTTTCCATTGAAGCGCGAAGGGGAGAATTGTGTAAGTGAGCTCTGCCTGTGATGAAATAGGCGGCGTATACACGAGTTGATTTTTGCCTAATCGAACGACGGTCTTCTCTCGCTACACTCATAACCAAAAGTGGAGCCATCTTTACGCGGAACGCGGGAGTACTTTATTAAAACGTTCAGCGACGCTAGATCTTGTCTCATTCCCTACTGAATTTGTATGAGAACCTGCCCTGAGGTTAGGATTTCTTGCCGGGCAACCCAACAGACAAATGGCCCTCTTCGGAGGTGGCGCTTAAGCCACTTGTTAAGGAATTCCAGGGGTTAGAGAAACGTAGCCGCACGGGGCGTGTTATAACTTTCGTGCAGAATACCATAAATTCAAACTGGACAACGTACGTTTAAGGTGCAGAAGTCCTTAAACCGTGATGAGAAACAGAGTACGACTAGAAATTGGGAAGAAAGATTAGTAGTTTCCATTTAATTTCAACTACTTGACAATGTCTGCACATTGTAGACGAAACACGCGTATCCACATAAGCAATAATGGTAGTTGGAATTAAATGGAAATTACTAATCTTTCTTCTCATTTTCTAGTTACAGCTCAAACTCTCCAGGATTCAACAGAATACGGTCGCAAAAAGCCGTGCCTAGAAGTTGTGCGACCAGAATTTAACGAAACCACACTGCTGCGTAATGAATCACGAGACATTATTAAGGCGGACTTTAACTAGACTTCACGACACCTGTATGTGACTACCAAGGATAAGTGTGATGTTCCCGAAAACCTCCGGACAAAGAAGATGCCAAAGTGTGCGGAAGTTCTTAATTTGGCAAGCGATTTGTACTTGCATAGAGTGGAGTACACATTTCGTTACCGCAAGCACCATGAATGGATAGGTGAATTTGGAAGAGCGTCTCCAAAAGCGGCTTCCCTTTCCTGATGGCTCACAACAGTCCGTCGACCTTCTGGCTGCATTTGGCACCATGTCATTACAAAAAGAACGTGCTAGTGGTATAAGGCGAATGATGTCGATTTCGTGCCGAAAGATCTGAACCTCCGGGACTGTCCTATGGTATTACTTCGTGGAAGCTCTTGGCCATTTAGCTACAATAGCGTCATTTCACTCCTGCTCCTTGCCACTACCATTTTGCTCTCAGCTTCCTTGGTTGAGCCACTTATCGCCTACCCACACCGTCATCAAGTTGAGTAGTCCCCGTCATCGCATCTACCCTTTTTCGACGGAGGATTACCCGCCTGTGGATCCCAAAAGCGAACGAAGGTGATCCATTTAGCTCTCACATACTGACGCGATCGACTCGAGTAATCTGCGACTGCGAAACTACCATACAACATCACCCGAGATCGACAACCCACTACTCGACTCAACCACTTGATTCTTGATTCTTGATTCTTGATTCTCCCGCAACAGCTCGCTTTGCATTGGTCCGTGGGCACTCAGACCACGTGCTCCGGTGTTTTTTTGGACATCTGCGCACTTCGGACAAAAGGGTGATGCTGCGTGTCCGAATCGATGCAAATATTGCCTGAAACAACCATGGCGAGACAGAAACTGCGTAAGGTAGAAATTTTCCTCTCCGTGCTTTCTTTTCATCCAGATCGACAAATCCGGTATGAGCAGGTGCGCCCATCGACCGTTCACCCCCGTGTCCCATTCTCGTTACCATTTAGTCATCGACCTCGCCCTCACCAGCTTTCGAACTCCTCTGATATTTCTCCGCTGATAACATTCACTGGCCTCCGCGAGTGTGATGCCAATCGGGATCAAGAACGCATACTGCTTCCGATGAAATAGTTCGGTACGCACTCACGACTCACATGGCCATGGCCATGGCCTGAACGTACTGTTCAACTACACCCGGATTCTCTTGGTTTCCAGCGGTGCGATTTTCTGCAAGTCTGCCCCTAGCTTCCTAAGGTCCGGATTAATCCGCATTGTGCCCAGAACTTCCGCGTTCGTATCGTCGCTTGCTTTGACAATGAGAGCTTCTCCTTTGTTCCTCCTCTTGATAAACTTTCGTTTTTCGGACCTGTTTTTACCGCCCGATTACTCTTTTCTTCCGCCGACGACCTGCCTTGGGTATGACCGCCTGTGGCGACATCCTCTACTGGATGACCAGTTAGAGCTACCGAGTCTAACATCTCCTGGTGATGCCCTTGGCCTCTTTGGTAAATAAGGGTGTAGTCTGCATACTCTGAAGGATACTTCCCACCACGCTGTTTATTGGTGACGTGCCTTCTCGCTTCCGATGTTCGACTTGCCTCACTGGCAGTCTTGGCTGCTGAGAGCTTCTTCTCAGCTTCTTCGGCTCTCCGTGCCATACTCTTCCACTCTTTAACTGCTGATCCAAGAGCCCCTTGAATCTTAATCAACAACGCTTTGATGGCCATGTGAACGTTGTTTCATTTGTTGACGTATTCGTGCAGCTTATCTACCAGCTTTTTGGCTGCCTCTACCCGAGGTAGTTTACTCAGTCTCGACCAAGCTCTGTATTGCTGCTGCTGCATCTTTTGGTGCTCATTCTCTTGCCCTTGTGGTTTTTGCACCTGCTGGGTTTGCAATGGGGGTATTTGCTGGTCCTGCATCGTTGTTTGTTGTAAGTTCTTCCATTCTTCAGGGGACCCTGGCACCGCTATCACCATCCGTTGTACAAAGTCGCCTTCGTGATCCCTTGGTTGTCTATGTAAACAGGGAGGCCAAGCGAGGGCTTAACACGTGCCTTCATGGGGTTCGTATTCACAGCCAGATCAGGGTAAGTCGGGAATGTTACATCCGAGCCTAGTACCCATCGAGGTTGATGTACAGATCCGGAGGACTGCCAAGGTTTTACCGGGAGGGAGGCAAACGCACCATTAGCCTACTCGCCGTTTCAAGTTGTGTCACCTTTCTTTACTCAGGGAGCAGAATAGCACTTGGCCATTGTCCTTTGCGTTGACCAGTCATAATTAGGATGTTACTGGCATCTATCCTGATGTGCCGGTTGGCACTCCGGGTGTTTGGACTAAGGTACTTTGGAAGCGGTACCAGGTCGCTTGTATGGAGTTGCTTACAGATATGTGGTTTATTATAGGGATCCAACAAAGCGCACTGTTGAATCCTCGCCACATTCTACGCATCCTCTGCTTGAGTTGTTTGGAAACCAGAGAATCAGTGACTCCCCGAAGGAGGATCCAAAGGTGGTAATCCACACGGATGGTTTTCTGTCTGTCTGCCTGTCTTAGAAACATACTTTTTTGAATAACTCGAGGACTAATTAGGCAAATGGGACCAAATTTGGCATGTAGAGGTTTGTTTGTTTGTTTGTTTGTTTGTTTATTGTCCAGTAGCGTAAGATAAACACCTTTTAAAATTACTACCTCCGATTCATGATAAGTACAATACAACAAACTTCATGATTGACATTCTTTACAATTAATACTACTCAATTTTCAATAAAAAACTAATCTAGATATTACGGTTCCAAAAGTTGATGCAGCCTCTTTTGATATTTGATTGCGTTGAAGCATGTTTTACTATGGGTGGCAATGAATTCCAGTTTATCACACCTCGCACGAACAAGGAATTTGCATAGCATGGCGTGTTGTTGGATGGAATCACAAGGTTCTGCAAGCGGCGACCACGAGATTGGATAAGTCTTTCATGAAGCAATGCTGGAGCCTGAGCTACCCTTAGGTTCTTTAGAAAAACACAGGAGCGGTGTGCGTAGGAATTTTTCAATGGGCATCCGCTTGAGTTCTGCTGCAAGTGACTAACATGGTCGTTGCGACTAAGCCCATAGACATACCGCACACAGGAGTTTAACGCCACACGAAGTCGATTTAAGGAACTTGCGGAACATCGCCGAACAAAAAATGTGGCAAGATCAACGACTTGAACAGTCTCAGCTTAATAGTAGTTGGCGCGGCTGAAGTACAACAACAGTATAATGTGCGCAAACTTGCATAGATTTTCAGATCAGACCATCCCACTGTAGCTCATTTTGGAATACGAATCCTAGGTTGATAGAACTGTCCGACCAATCGATGCTCTGACCGTCCATCACAATTCCTGGAACGGGTGGAGCGCTGACATTACGACGGCGATTCGTGATGAACATTGCCTTACTTTTTGCCGGGTTCACGTAAAGATGGTTTCCGCATTCACCAACCGTATCAGCTCCCGTGTACAAGGACCCAACCGACGAATTTACAATTGTACATCATCAGCGTAATAGTATGGGGAACAAGAACTGAGCCCTAGGGGACACCAGATGGCGCCTCACCACTGTTTGAGCAGCAATCACCGCAATAAACGGTTTGTTTTCTACCACACAGGTACGACCGCATCATGTTTGTGGCAGCAGGTGAGAAGTTGAACTGGGTTTGTAGCTCTTCCAATAGGTTGCTATGAGGTATGGTATCGAACGCCTTGGAGAAGTCTAACAGTAGCAAAATTCCTATACCCTTTTTGTCGACGGTGGTTGCTAAGTCATCATGTACTCGGAGAACAGCAGTTTTGATACTCTGATCACTGCGAAAACCGGCTTGAAAGTCAATCAAACAATAGCCGATTAGCTTCGATGTAAGGGTACATTTGGTGTTTGAGTAGTTTCTCAAAAGCTTTAGATAGTGCGCAAAGTATACTAATTGGACGCAGGTTAGAGATGTCATTTAAATGTGCTTTCTTTTTCAATGGCAGGATCTTCGCATGCTTCCAGCATTCAGGAAAGGTTGAGAAGCGGTTGAACAGGTTGAACACATGTGTTATGTGCTGAACAACTAACGGAACGATGATCTTGATGAATTTGATAGGTAAACAGTCCAGCCCAATAGCATATGATTTTATATCCCAGATAGCATTCACGACTTCCCAGTATTGAACAGGTTTAAAAGAAAAACTGTGTGCCGAAGTTGGTCCTGACCGAAAATGTGGTGTCTCTCGAGAGCTACTGTTCGTGAAGGAAAGCAAACTTTTTTTTATGGTTGTTCCAAACTCCTCCATCTGCAAATGAAACAGAAATTGAACCGATCGGCATGCAAATTTTTATATGTTAGATCCAGAATGTAACAACAGCGATCGAATTCCATATCTCTACTGCAATTCCACAAGGTCGTGGTGAATGATTTGAATGTGGCTGTAGTCGTTAATGAATTTATTTCCACAAATATTCAGAGGAAAATCATGTTTTATTTGTAAGAATGAATAAATATTTGAACAGTTGTAATGTTTTTGATTTTATTTTTTTGAGTTCGAATTGAAGAATATTGTTTATAGTTCTTTTCTTATAGTTTTGACCCACTTCCCATCCATAGTTTCATGAAGTTGGTGCCTATGGTAGCTCAATGTTTTTTTTTGCATGGGCAACTTTATATTGCGTGTTCAAGAGTCGGTAACCGCGATCAAGATATGCTGAAAAAGAGTTTTAGTATTCTATTTAAAAAAATTGTCAAATGAAGAGTTAGTTTGAATTTTTATTATGCAATTTATAAAAGTGCATGGAATTTTGCAAACCTTCAAGAGTGCGTCTAGAAACAATTGTCAATTGTCAATTGTCAATTTTTAGAATGATTTATAATTGTTTGTATTATAAATGTTTTATAAACGTTTTGCAAAACATTTCAAGTTCGGAGTGGTTTGCACCTCTTACTCTATATATCACTCTGACTAACGGTCGTGCTATATATGCAACCTAAAGAAATTTGGACTGCAATTCCTGGGAAGGTGGTGGGTTTTATAAACTCAATTTTGCCTGACTGGGAGACGCGTCCTAGGCTGGTCACTTGACAAATGGTGATCTAGCTTTAAGATGCGAATTAGTATAGTAAACAGGGGTATATCACAAAAGTTCAACTCAGTGGACGCTGTGATTCTACGCCCCAACAAAAAAAAAAAAAAAAAAAAAAAAAACGGTCGTGCTAAAAATACTTTTTTCACTGTTGCAAGTGATTAATACTCTATTATTGTTCTTAAAAACATTGTTCCATATATTTATAAAACATAAATAGGACAAGATTTCATGGGTAGTTCTAATAATTGTTGAAATTACATTACACCAACCATGTTTTGCAAAACGTGTTTTTTTATAACGATGAATTTGTTGCACTAGATTGTTCCAACGGGAAGCACATCATAAATACTCAGAGTTGACTTTTCAACAATCGGAGTTAGCTTAGCAAAGAAGTTACAAACCTGGCACGCCAAGGACTAGTGTTCAAATCCCACACTTGGTGGTGTTATATTTTTGTATGAGGATAACTTTTTTCCCATTTTATGTTTTATTTGCTTTTTACGTCACATAAAAGTATGAAGTAAAGTATTATACACTTAAATTGATAACCTGTTTTTGTCATTTGGCAGTAATTTCAATTTGTTTAATAAAAGCTTAGTTGCTTAGGGACCACTGAGAAATGTTTTTTTTTCTGAAGGTTAGCAACTGAAAAGCTGTCAAAAACTTATTGTTTTTTTTTTTAAATACACTAGAAGCTTAAATCTCGATTTTATTGTCAAATCTTGCGTAAAGCATGTCCACGTTTAATTTCGGACACAATTCTATCAGTATAGATTTTGAATTATATCACGGATCGCTGATTCGTCACAATTATATGGAAGCTGAAACTCTCCACTTTTTTCGTGATGCAACATGTTTACATTCTTGTTACATTCAGTAAAATAAAGTTGAAGCAAGTGGACGTTCGGAAACGCATTTTGTACGAACGTCAGCAAAATTCGAATTGATCGGTATGTGATCTTGCCAAGAAACTAAAACTACCCTGTTGCAAATCAGTTGAAGTTACTTGAATGGAACTCAATTAAGTCACAATCAAGTTTCTGCAAGAAACTATGTCAAATTCGTGTTGCATAGGTACCGAAAAGTACAGAGTTTTGCAAATGTTTGCAAATCATTTGACCAGCAATTGACTGTAGGTTGGAAAGTTGGAAGGGGAACAAACTGAGTATGCTCCCGACAAATGGACATGCAGTTGGACGCCATTAATGAAAAAATCCCAATCTTTCTGTGCAAAATATGTCGGTGGTGTAGTGGTAAGCCTGACTGCTACTTAGCATCCCAGTGGGTCTGGGTTCAATGTGAGTCGACATCGGTGGTTTTTCTGAGGCGAAAAAATCTGGTCATGTCTTCTTTCGGAAGGGAAGTAAAGCCGTTGGTTCCTGCTCATATCCATGAGACGATCGGTAGGGTCCAGGTGGTGGAGTCGTCTTCTTGGCGTCGGTGATTGTCATCATGTGAGGAAATAGGCCGACGAAAAATAGAAAATAAAAAACATTCCACGGCAAAAAGTCGCGTTTAGTAGCTTAACACCAATTTTTCATTATATGTTTTGTAAACAGTTTTTTGTATCATAATGGATGACAAAACATACGTATTGGAAGAATTTGAACAGCTTCCAGGTCTGGCTTTTTATTGGAAGGAAGGAACACCGTTTTTGAGCATTTCCGGACAAAGAAAATGTCCAAATTATCGAAGAAGTATTTGATTTGGCAGGCCATTTGTAGTTGTGGTAGAATATCTAAAAGTTTCCTTTCAACCGGTACTATCAATTAGGATGTGTACGAGAAAAAAACGTATGCAAAAGTGGTTGCTACCGGTTATCACAAACCACGGTTCTCCACTTCTGCCTTTGGTCTGATTTGGCATATTGTCACTATGCGAAATCCGTCCTGGTATGATATAAGGTACAAAAGCTCACATTCGTGCCAAAACCAGCTAATCCACCAAGCTGTCCAGAACTTCGCCCAATAGATAAGTCCTGGGCTTTAGTTAAGCGGAAACTCTTCATAATTAAGAAGAAAGCATATGTTACCGATGATTAAAGGGTGATACGGTCAAAATTTGGTCAAGGGAAAACGCGTGTAAATCGGTGAAATCGTTTATTTAAAAAATCAAATTAAATTTCTTTTTCAAGTTCAATTAGTATTAAATTCAGGAAAAATATTCAGTTACGTTTCCGCTTTTCCAAATCCGAATTGCTGGGCCTTACGCTTGACCCCTGCCATCAGATTTTGTACAGCCACCTTGTCCACCTTCTTCGCCGCAGAAAGTCAGTTTGCCTTGAACTGCTGCTCGTCCTTAGCAGTTTTTTTGGTCTTCTTTAGGTTCCGCTTGACAATAACCCAGTATTTCTCAATTGGGCGGAGCTCTGGCGTGTTGGGAGGGTTCTTGTCCTTTGGAACCACCTTCACGTTGTTGGCGGCGTACCACTCCATGGCCTTTTTACCGTAATGGCAAGATGCCAAATCCGGCCAAAACAGTACGGAACAACCGTGTTTCTTCAGGAAAGGCAGCAGACGTTTATTCAAACACTCTTTCACGTAAATTTCTTGGTTGACAGTCCCGGAAGCTATGAAAATGCTGCTTTTCAAGCCACAGGTACAGATGGCTTGCCAAACCAGATATTTCTTTGCGAACTTTGACAGTCTCGTGTGCTTGAAAATATCTGCTACCTTTCCCCTTCCTTTTGCCGTATAAAACTCCTGTCCCGGAAGCTGCTTGTAGTCGGCTTTGACGTAGGTTTCGTCGTCCATTACCACGCAGTCAAACTTCGTCAGCATCGTCGTGTACAGCCTCCGGGATCGCGCTTTGGCCGTCGTATTTTGTTTATCATCGCGATTTGGAGTCACTACCTTCTTGTAAGTCGATAGTCCGGCTCGTTTTTTGGCTCGATGCACGGTTGTAGACGATACACCCAGCTTATTTGCGGCATCTCGGAGAGATAGGTTAGGGTTTCGCTTGAAACTACCGGCAACTCTCTTTGTCGTCTCAGCGGCTTCCGGTTTTCGATTTCCCCCCGATCCAGACTTCCTGGCTGTCGACAAACGTTCCCCAAACACTTTAATTACATTTGTAACGGTTGATTTGGCAACTTTTAGCGATTTTGCCAACTTTGCGTGCGAGTAGCTCGGATTTTCGCGATGCGCGAGCAAAATTTTGATACGCTGCTCTTCTTGCTTGGACGGCATTTTGACAACTGAAGAGTGAATTCCAAAATCAAAATAGGAGCAACATTCTACACACACACACACACACACCTTCAAAATGAGGGGTGTTCAGGTTTTTTTAAATGCAAAATTGAAAGAAATACGTCAAGTTGATGTTGACCAAATTTTGACCGTATCGCCCTTTACAAGAGAAGAAGGAGAATTGCACGGCAGGCATATCTGAGATTAGCGTTTGGAACCTGATGGCGGGTGTACCACAGTAAGTTCGTGAATTTTACAGAAACAATGATTGACATCTTAATCAACTTTTTCTTATGTAGGTATTACTCTATTATTATGAAATACACAATCGGTTTTGTTAAATTAAGTGTAATGTTTTTGCGCTGCTATTAAATTGGTGTCCGAAATTTGACGTGGACAGGCTTTATTTTTTTCAAACAGACGTATCTGTTTTTTTTTAACAAAGAGGGGAAGTAAGATTCAAAATTTAATTTCTCTTACACTCTCAGCTCCCGTATGGAAAGTAGCATCACCATCATGTAAGGGAGATGGGCCATCAATACCCTAATTTGCTTGAAAGTGCTAAGGGTTTCAAGAATTAACAGATTGCATCCTACTTCCCCTCTTTGTTTTCAAAATCAGATACACCTGTTTGAAGAAGTTCTCGAGAAATAGCCAACTGAAATTCATACTTTTCCAATATAAGTAACAGACATTACGTTACTACTGATAGTCAACATTTTGAAGATACTGTCACTGTTATTTTGAAGTACTGCCTCTAACCTTAAAGATCAGTGATACTGGAAATTGTCATTTAAATTCGATTCATTGTGTTGAGAAAAAAGATAATGAAAGCTTTAACAAAATCGAATACTTTACACATACCGAAATGTTATGAAGTACTCGATAGTTTTCCAATAAAGGGTAAGGAATAAACAACGGAAGAACAAATTACTGGTCAGAGTGATTTATGTTTAGATCAGAAGAGATGAAAATCTGTACTAGAAACCATTAATCCCAAAATCTTGGATTGTAAAATATTCGTTTCCCAATTTCTTTCCTACCAGAGCCAACCACTCTAGTTTCTTCCGACTTCAAAAGCCAAAATCGTCTCAAAACCACCTCTGATGACCTTCCCGTAATAGCAATTTTTCCCTCTAAGTAAATGAAAAATTCCTCGCAAAACCAACTCGTCACTAAGAAAGCCCCAGCCATCCAGATAATTAACTTTCACCTGGAAAACACTCATAACTCTTCCGGACACAAATGCCCACTTGAAAATGCAAACCCACCAGTGCATCCGTGCATTCCGTTTATGAAAACCCATCCTGCTTGCTAATATATCTTCCCTCCAGTTAATTTTGAACGTGTGGTCTTACTGGTCATAAATTACTTCAAAGCCGTCTCCCCTGCACCCCGCGCCCAAAACGTCCACATCGCTCAAGTAAGGCGGCACTTTTTTTTCTTGCCTTGCCAGACATCCTAACAACCTACCTAACCCAAAAACATCGCAACAACAAAAATCAGCTGACATTTCATCGCAACGAGAGTGGAGCGGAAAAACAGCCGGAAACTGAGAGTGGGAAATGCGCGGGAAAACTTCCACCAACCGGCAGCGCTCTCAAGCTCTCTCTCGTTTCTCACCGCACATACCTAGATAGACTTGAATGAAGGGTATCCTGGCTGACATCGTCGGCGGGATGCAGCTGATCGGCATCCGTGCTGGCACGTGGTCCGAAGTGAACCCTCCAATGTTGCAGCATCTGATGTTGGCACTCCAGTCGTTTGTTGACTGCCGGCCGTGTTGGACGCGAATTCGGGGGTCCTCCCATCGTTGTGGTGTCTACTTCAAGTGAGGAGAAGGTCAACGCGTTGTCTGCTCTGTTGGTCACCCGCTTTACAAGCTCAGCTGGAAGTGCGCGCTTGCTTGCATGCTGATCGTCTGCTACAAAAGTCAAATGCAATAAATTTTAAAATCCTCATCGCTGAAGCTGGGCAAACCGGTGGGGGTGAACGTGAATGTGTTTCCCATGCAACTAACAGAGTGAGATACACACAATAAAAAATAAAATTAAACGGGAAGTAAATAGACCCTTTGCGGGCCACCCGCTGATCGTAGGACGCTGAAGTTGAAGTGTTTCAGAACGGAAGAATTTCTGTCGACTGGAATCCCGTTGGGTAAAGTGAGGGAAAAATAAATTATGTGTAACTTTGCAAAATTGGGTTCCAAGTCGGTTTCATCGAGGGAGGAGTGAGTGAGCTTTTTGTCCCAACGATAGTGGAGTTGCAGAAGAGATTAAGCTTCGGAATTTAATTTTGGGCATGTCTTTACGGATGCGGAAGTTTCCCTCCTGGTGGTCCGACTGGTTTCGGGCTGAATCGGTGAATGTACCAACAGTGGCAGTAGGCGGTGCATGTTGCTTTCTCTCAGCGTGTTAGTGATGATACATGGTTTGTGTATGAAAATAGGCTCACTGTTTTGATGCTATTATGCTGAATTGTGAAGAAAATCTTGACGTATGACCGTGTACTATTAGAAAAAAAGTATCCAATTAAAGGCACCGCTGTGAACCGTGATGGTACAGAAAGAAGAAAAAGTGTCGCTGCTTTTGATGCTAAATGGAGAGCCATCCGTGCACCGCTCTCGTTGACATTGAGTAGTGGTGACAAATCGTCAGACATCTGTTTGTGCTTCACGGTAAAGGAAAGCTAAGAGTTCACGCAATACGAAGTCGGTTGGCGGTGCAAGTGTCGGTGGAAAATGCATATTTGCTGTTTTTCTTCGTCGTTTGACAGATTACGAAAAGATTAAGATGCAGAACAAGTGACAAAAAGTTGTGCATAATAATTAGAAAGATTCTTGGAGCTAGCGAATGTGAGTATTGTTTGATGTGGCGTTGAAATGGACGTTGTTGGATGACAAATAATATGCTTTCAAGAGGGATGTTTAAGATGCTGTTGAGGGCTAAATTATGCATCTTTTGGAATAGGAAACCGCTATTTAAGGTTTCTTACATTCGATTTGAGATCTTCAGAATACTTAGGATATTTTAACATAGATTTTGTTCAGTTGATTTTGTTAATATTATTATGGTTGTTGACCAATTATCATGGAAGTGTATCTAGGAAACCGCGTCAGCCAAAAAATCACTCAAATTACGTTTTGTTAACGAACATGAGTTGTCTGTTGCTATTGCTGCTAATGGCAGTGGTGGAATAAATGGTGAAATAAAATGAAAAGCAAATGGGATTTTCTTTTTAGTTTGTACTTGAGTGATTGTTTGTACATTGAAGAGTCGCATGTTGGTTAAATAGACCTGAAAATTATGTTTATTTGTAAATATGGTTGCAACCATTCTTTGTCGTGTGTACGGCCTCACAGCAAGTGCAAATAGAATTGCTGATCTGAATTCAATATAACGTTGTATGAAGTACCAAGCACAGCGGGGTGAACTTGTGAGCTGAGAAACCTATACAAAATCTATGGAAAAATAAGGATGTTCTTAAAACTGAAGAACCCAACAAATCAAATAACACTATTCACAATGCCTATTGAGTGCCCCACATTGATGGCGAGTCAATTTTACTGAAACTGTTGGAGTAGGATTTATACTATCAAATTGGAATCCTTGGGATAAAGATAATTGTAATCCAGGAAAGTGTAAGCTGTTTAGTGGAATACCTGTTAGTAGAAAATGAGAAAAGAGATTAGGATTTTCTATTTAATTCCAACTACCTTTATTGCTTATCTTGACATCTAGTCTAGATAAGCAATAAAGATAGACGGAATTAAGTAGAAAATACTAATGTTTCTTCTCATTTACAATTTTAAAGCACATTCATTCCTGGACTTTTGTAGCCAGTCAAACCATCATCCAGTTTTAGTTTGAAGGTACCCTGATTGCCCCAAAGTATTTTGAAGTTTTGCGCTAAACTTTTTAACTAGGGTAGGGAACGGCTTGAGCACCCCAAGACCCTATTCCAAGCACGGAGTAAACGTCAACCTACAACGCTCATTTTTTGCAGTATGGTGCTCCATACTGCAAATTTGTCTAAAATTCTTGAAACTTCTCAGAAATTGTGGAAATCAGAGGCTTATCCCAAGTGACATTTTCAAAACCATCCAGCTCGATGTTTTTTTAAATTCACTAGAAATCAGTTTGGTTTTATTATGGCAGAAAAAAGTGCCAATAGGATTCAAATTCTTGTCAGGTTAATAAGAACCCACATAGCTTCTTTACAATGATCTTAAAACATCGAAGGTTTTATGTTGACTTTATGAACTCGTAAAATGCTGTTTTGAAATGCCGTTATAGGACTGATTCGAGTTATCTTATTATGGTCAATTGAAAAAACATTTTAAAACCATGTTGTAAAATTGGAATTGAGGAAAGTCACCAAATGACCAAATAGTTTTATAGTAGCGATTGTGAAGATAATTGAGCTTTTTTGCAAAACTGTGATTGCTTCCAATCGTCATATTGAAATATATGAAATCATTGAAATGTGGAAAAATAAATATACCAAATTTTAAATGCGATGCAAATGAACTGCAGATCAGAGACCAATTTTGGCAATCTTTAAGATAGAATTATTGAATTCCATCAATTTTCAGGAAATTCATGATTAATTTATCGAATATATTTGTTTCAATTTTGTTTTTGTTGATGTTAACTTGCATAATCTCTAAGGCGCATTTATTTTCGGCTACTATCGTGCAAATATTCACCAAAAAATATAATGTGCATATGATTTGGAGCATGATACGCTATAAAAATCTTGTTGTTTGAATATTTTGCAATAAAACAAAATTTTTTCTCTACAAAAATACTGTTTTGTTAGATATTAATTACTGTTAAATGAATCAGAAGAGCAGAGAATCGAACGAATCAGAACAACAAAAAACAACCACAATATCACCGTGAAGTTTGACAGCTGTGGCCATTCAGCAGCCAATAGGTTTTATGAAGGTCTTCAAGCGGTCATAACATCTTTCACTAGAACATTTTCAGAATCCTTATGGTCTCATGAAGGTTTTATTAATTTGTTTTCACATCTATAGAGTGAGCCATTTTGTTCACATGCCGGCTTTAAAGATGCGTAGAGGAGGTCAAAATAGTCTATTTAACCAAGCTGGGAGGAGTGCTTTACGGCTGGAATTAAGCTAAAATTGTTACTTTGGTATTTAGTTCCATACCGGTAGATTTTGAAACTTCTCAACAGTTTTTTCAAATATTTCGAAGTGCCATGTTGCTTTCAGGAAGTTCGTTATCCTCGGAATTTGCAGAATTTCTTGAAGCTTATTCGAAATTTATGAAACGTCCGATAAATTCATAGAATTTGTCATAAGTTCAATAAACTTCTCAAAATCACAAACTGTTCGATTTTTTGTAAGCTTGAGCTTGGTGCATCAGAAAGTCTTTTGAAAAGTTTTGGAGTTTCTCAGAACTTATCGGAATCAAATTTTCTTTGAACTTTCCAATGAATCTTGGAACTTTTCTTTTTCAAATGAACGGGTCTTTGCAAAAGCTTTGAAAACTTTTCAAATGTGTTTTGAACATTTCAGAACGACTTCAAGCTTCTTAACAGCTCTTGAAACTTATCTGAAGTTGTTTAAATTTCTCAGAGGCTCAGGAACAGAGGCTTATGGAACTTATCGGAAGATTTTGAAACTTTTCAACAGTTCTTGAAAATATTTGGAAGTTCTATATTGCTTCCAGAAAGTTCATCGCATTCATGTTTAGAATTTTGCAGATGTTCTTGGAACAATTGAGAAACTCTATAATGTTTTCAAAAGCTCTTTAAACTTCCCAAACATTATTTCAAACTTCGAGCAGGTTCACGGCAGTTATTCTTGAAGCTTAAAAGAAATTCATTAAGCTTCTCATAACTTCATAGAATTTGTCATAAGTTCAATGAACTTCTCAAAACCACAAGGTCGTTGATAGTTTTTGGAAGCTTGAGCATGGTGCATCAGAAAGTTTTTGTAAAAAGTTTTAGAGCTTCTCTGAATTTATCGGAGTCAGATGTTCTTCAAACTTTTTAATTATTCTTGCCAAGAATTTCTTGGAATTTTTAGAAGTGAATTGGTCTTTGCAAAAGTATTGAAAACTTCTCAGATGTTTTTGTAACATTTCAGAAAGGCTTTAGGCTTCTTAGCAGCTCTTAAAACATATCAGAAGTTTTTTATTTCTCAGATGGTCTTGGGACGTCGCAGCAGTTCTTTTAATTTCTTAAAAGTTTAATAAAGCTTGAATCAAGTTCGCATTAATAATTATTTAAGTTTATCTCAAGTTCTTTGCGGAAATTATTTTGGAAATATATTTAAAGTTCTTGGAACTTCTCAGAAATTGTGGTAATCAGAGGTTCGAAAGATTTTGAAACTTTTCAGCAGTTTTGGAAATGTTCAGAAGTTCTTTATGTTGCTCCAAGGAAGTTCATGGTATTGATAGTTGAAATTTTCCAGAATCTCTTGAAGCAGTTGAGAAGCTCTTATGACATATCAAATGCTGTTTAAACTTCTCAGGAATTCTTTTGAACTTTGAACAAGTTCAGAGCAGTTATTCTTGAAACATACATTCATGAAACTTCTCATAAACTCAAAGAATTTGTCAGAAGTTAAATGAATTTCTCAAATTTGGATTGGATTGTGCTTTTCATTTTATATGATTTTTGAAGACAGTATGAGTAATGTATTTCTATGTTTTGAGAATTTATATGATTTGGCAAAACTTCTCAAAAGTTTAAAAGAAAAACAATAACTTTTGAGTAGTTTTAAAACAAATTGATATATCTTTTAAAATT